>JANHFX010000546.1:0-17961 GCA_027560015.1 Chloroceryle amazona | reverse complement strand
CTGGGTGCCACCTCTGCCCAGTCTGGGTGCCACCTCTGCCCAGTCTGGGTGCCACCTCTGCCCAGTCTGGGTGCCACATTCAGCAGAAGGAAAACAGCTCTTCTTGCTGGTGATGTCTTAGATTGTGTATAGCTATTATGGGACAGAAAGACTAAAGGGAGAGAACATTCAGGATTTTCACTGCTGAAAAATAATGTATTTCTACAGAGCTACATCTTTGCTAATCAGACAACCACAGCTTTAACAACCTATCCAAAGAGACACTGTTTTCAGCCACCTTCTGTAGTTGGACTTGACCGTTCTCACCTCTCCTGCAGCTCCGCTCAACTCACTGTACACTGACGCCCTTTAGGAAGTCAGCCCATGCAGTTCTCATTAACACAGCCATCACCCCTCAAGGAAAGGATGATCCCTTCCTGGTGTCTAAAAATGGCAGTCAATCCAAAAGCTTTAACGCTGGGAATGCCAGAAAGCTCTGTTACCTGACACCTTCCCTGGCGGTGAGTGGTGGACACAGGTCAGGTCTGAAACCAAGTACGCTCGTTGGACTTGGCTATCTACTCTTCAGACAAATCACTAACAAGTGCATTACAGTAACTAGTTCATTTTACTTGCTAAAGGCCTCTTACACAGTGCACTGATTGTGCATTTCTCTCCTCCTCACTTCTACCCTAGAAGAAAGAAAATTAGGGCTGCAGAAACACTTTGCTCCACTGGAAATTCCAAGTACAAGATCTACCACGTTGTGTAATGTCAGAACACTTATAGAAAGCATGGAGTGAACAGAAGCACTTCTTTATTTAGTGAGTGCCCAGGATTGATAATAATGACCAGACTCAACCTTTCAGGACATACTAGGACTAAAAAAGAGGCTCTTAGGATGGCAAGACTTTTGCCATTATCTATCAAGTCAAGCTTCTTAAATGTATTATGCTCTTACATGACATTCTGGTCATGAGAATTAGATTTGTTTCTTGGCACAGATTCCAAATCAAACAAACTGTTTGTCAAAGTCAGTGACGGAATGAAGAACTGGAGTGGTTTATTTCCATCTGTCCGATTAATTTGATAACATATTGAGGATTGTGCAACACTGGTGGTTGAGTGTACCTGTGTGAGTGCAGTGGGCACAAAATTGAACGGAAGAGGAACCTAAAGCCAGTTTTCTGCAAGCCTGTCTACTCCTCTGCCCCAAACCAGAACAAATGAATGCTAAAAGTACAGAAGCCTTGCTTTAGAAATAAGCATCCAAGCAGGCTGTGCTTGCAGGTATGGTCTTTTGAAGGAACAGCAGCTTTAAGACTTTGATGAACAAAACCCATGAGATGACCGAGGCATGATGCAACATCTGGACACGATGATCCCAAGGGTCTTTTCCAACCTAAATGATTCTGTGATTCTGTAATTGGGTCTCAGTACCACTGACCATCCCATCAGGCTGGAAGTTACCTTTTAGCTAATCACGAATCTTTCTCCCACATTTTTTTATGCAAAACCAACTATCGTTTTGCTAGGAGTTTGTGCAGCTAAGGGCAGTTAACTTCACCACATCATTTTCCAGGTATTTAATAGACTGTCACTAAATTACATCTTGCCAGTCAAATTGCACTAGACCACTAAAGAGAGCCTACAGCGTGAACCAGAGGGCAGTACCAGTTGTAATGCAGAAGTACGTCTCGTGTGGAGACACATGATGGATCCTGTGGTGCTTCCTTGGCAGGATAACGTGCCAGTCCTGTAGAAATATGACCCAGCGTGGAAGACCGAAGTACGTGTGAGACCACTTGTGAATCTGGTTCGTCATGGTTATGAAGATGATAAGAGCAAAGACATAACACTCCCAAGGACATGTTTCATATAATGCCTCTGCAAAACAATAAGTGTACCTTTAAATACCATTTATGAAGAGGTAGATTACTGCTAGAGAAATGGTGTCTGGTGCTGCAGGAACTAACAAAGGCCTCAACAAAGCTGCTTTGGCAGAGATGTCACAAGAGCCAGTGAGCCATAAGCCAATTCCAGAATATCACAAGACAGGCTGGTAAGTGCCAACATCTGCCAGCTCACCACAGGAAGTTAAACTCTTGAATTTGCCATCTCTAAATTAATCATTTAATTCTTGCACTCTGATTTGCAAATAAAGCTACTTCTACATGGAGTGAGGCATTTTTGTACACTTTAGAACAGAGAGTTCTCCTATATGCACACAGTTTGATCCCTCTTATAAAAAGAGGATTTACTTCTACTGCTTCATTGTAAGGCTCTTCAGCCACAGATTCTCTGTTGACTAGAGAATCCAGCTGTCCACCTTCTACTTGCCTCAACTTCAAAGAAAAAGAGGTTTCCCTTCTTCCTCCTCCCAGAAGCATCATGCTTCTATTACTTGTCATCTCACATTCACTGATTTCTCCTAGCTCCACATAGAAAAATGCTCATTTAAATACCAACAAAAAGTGCTATATCCACAGAAGTCAGAAGTAACAGCTTACCTGGGGAAAAAGAAACAAATTTGTATGCCATGTTTGCCAAGGGAACTAGTGTCATCAAGCAGTTGTCTCCATTGGTCTCTATAAAATCATGTCTGGTGATTGCTGTGGGGTCAATATGATTTTCTCTGAAGGGTCTGATGAAAGCCTGAAAAAAAAAAAAAAGATTAACATGACACCAGGGCTCAATAATGATCTTGGAAAGAAAAATATATAAAAATAAAGAAAAACAAACCCCAAAAATCTCACACACATTCAGATCTGATGACTAAGCTCAAGAGAGTTCCATAGTACAAAGCATATAAGTACGATTCAAATTTTTCTGATGACAACTCTTCTGATAATTTCATTTACATTTGCAAGCCAATTCAGTTCAGACTCAAATCCATTTTTTCGTTGCCTTTTCAGCTTTATTCTTCTTTATTTTCACTTGGAACCTCTATTCTCAGAACCAAAACATCAGCACCCTAATTTCACAGGCAAAATAAGCCTGTGAAACTCACAAAGGTAGGTCACTTGTTAAGTAGCATAAACTAGGAAAACACACAGAAAAGAAAATTCAGACAAACATTTTATATGAGCTCTAGCTGACAACATTAACAGACTAAATACAGGTTAAGTGACTAGACAAGACAAGACAAGTGCAATAGACTACAGACAAGTCTCCTCTAAGAGCAGAAATCACAGCTGAATACACAATCCCAGAGAAGACAGAGCAAATGTGGTGGGTAGGACTGGGACAGCAAAACAAGTTACTTATTTGCCTTTAACACATATATCAAGTACAGCCTATGAAGAGGTGTTCTCTGACCAGGCTGAACTCTTGCTTACTTAGTGCAGTCTCCTGCAGTGGCTTTTTTTGTACTATGGTCTAGAGATACAGGGATTCAAGGGCTACAAAGTCTATTGAAGATGAATAAAAATAAGCCTAAACCAAACAGTCTGAATTCTGCTGTTCTAGTTCATATAATTGAGTTCTGAGTAATTACAAGGAATATCAGCCTTTTTTAAAAATAGAGATGTGATATTGCACTGTGAGGAGAAATTAATGATAGCTATGAAGTAGTTTATTTTAAAAAACAGATTATTGCCTATTATAGAAGTCAGTGCACCTTCCACTTATCATCTGGCATTTGTAGTGCAGATGTGCAGTACATCTCAAATCTGTGTCTTCCATCACTCTTCTAATACTATACTACTACACTTGCAATAGGGGCCAGCAGCACAGAGAACTGGAAAGATTTCTTACAGGAGCATCTTCATGTCTTACAAAACAGCTTTCAGAAAGTTTAGCTACAGGAACAACTCATCTCTGTGTTTATTGGCCTTTTGGAAGATCTGCATGAGCCCAGCCTGGCTGCTAACGCTTGTGGTGTCACAGGCCATTCCCACAGTACCTCAGGAAGGTCTGCAAACACCAGTATTGCAAAACTGTGTGCAAACCTTAAACAGGGTGATAAAATGGAACAGTGTCACCCTGCACATGTCACCTAAGCCAAGCATAAGCATGGCACTACTCTGCCATAGGAGGAGGGTCCTGGGGGTGGGGAGGTGGTTACACTGGCCCGATTGCAAGAAAGATACAGCTTATATACACTGTCCAACACAGCTGGGAACACTGCAAGTGTTTCAGAAGAGTATTTCATAACGTTTTCAAGCTTAAAGAGAAGAATCTCAAACCTTTCCAACTATGGGTAGCTCCACAGATCCCCAGGTATCTGCTCCCCAGTGAAACAATCCTGATAGAAAATCAGCCGTAATAACTCCTGCAACTTGAATGAGGAGAGAGACAGTTAAATACACACAAGCATTTTTACTGATGTGTTCACATTTTATACTTGTTTTACAAGTACATTTATCTACCTCTAACTTAAATATTTACAACCACATGAGATCTAAACAATCTGAGTAAGCATTAGATCAGGTAACTAGGAAAAAGAGGTTAATGAAACACCCTTGGACAGTTACGATCTTCACTGAATCTACAGCAACATTTCACATTTAACACATCCCATACAGAAAAGCTTGACAAATCTTTACAATGGCTAGTATGGTAAATACTAGCAAGTTAGAACTGAATCACTTCAGTAGTCTTTAACAGAGTACTTGGCTAAAAAACAGCTGTTCAAGCCATCCCAACAGATGATACTATCTGCAGACCCTTCCTCTTCTCCCCTGGTCCCTTATGCCTGTACAGAAGCAGCACTGAACTCCAATGACTACAGATAAGCACTAATTAAGCAGCCACTCCTGGGCACAGCCATACTGTTTCCAAAGTAAGACTAGAGCATCAAAGAGCTTCAAGACTGGTGCCTGACATTGGACACTCACATTCATCGTACACTTGTGATATTAGCACACTAAGTTAGCTATACCATTAAATGAGGTCGTCACAACAAGTGTAAAGATTTTTCTAGCTTCCAACCACAATTAGCTTTAAAACTGTGGTCATGTAAAGGCGATTTTCAGTTGTTACATGTAAAGCCCTATTCTTACCTTCACGTTCTGGCTAATCTAGCTATCCAAGCTCTGGCTAATCCTGACATTTAAAAGTAAGGACATAGAAAACATTATTTGATCAGAAGAGCTGAATGTTTTCCAGTTAGTCACAGCTCTGTCGGACGGTGTTTAACACACACCCTTCACTGTTCACCCACAGAACTTGTCCAACTCCCAGGTTCCCAATCCCTTTAGTAATGAAGCCTCCAAGACAGTTTAAGACAGTCATCCACAAGCTCTATCACCAGGCTCTTTATGCTTTTGAGGAAAGAAAATTCAGAAGAGATTGCCAAAGAAGTTTCCTTGTTTTTAATGGAGCAGCTGGGGGAATGTGGCATAGAGCACAGCAGTATGGCTACAGAAACACAGCAAGGAGGGAGATACTGCCTTGGGACCTCCATGCTTGAGGGATTTAGGACTGTCAGACTTTGACAAGAGGTACAAGGTCGTGCCTGTGCACCTTGCACTGAGCAGATTTCAGAAGAGATTAACCAGGTCTGGATGGACTCGAGATTTGCTGAAGAATGAACCAGAATAAGCATCTACCACAGTGCTGACCCTTCAGGTTAATACAAATACCAGAAAGATCCTTCTGTTCATTTTTACTGAGATCAACCACCCGGTGAATATTTGCAAGAAGCGTACTTGGCGATTCTCTGCAAAGCCAGCACGTAGGCTCTGAAAGGGGGAGGCAGCACACACTTCTTACCTGCTGGTCTGGTTAAAAGAATTCAGCAGAAGCACAACACAGATTTCAAAGCAGCTACTGCATACTGTGCAAATACAATACGCCCGGGAATTGATAGCGTCTGATCTCGGTGCGAGGCCCTCAAAATCATACACAAAGCCCATGCCAATTAAAACACTACATACTGATCTTGCAGTCTATTGGTAACAGCAACAGGAGCACAAAGAGTTCAAAACATATGTTTCAAAGCAGCTCAGTTAGCAATTCCCTCCTCATTTTGGTGCTCGGAGCATAAGGTGCAGTCACTTACTATTGGCACATCTGGAAGTTCTCAGAGAAGCCTGTAAGTCTGTGCAAGCCAAAGAAGTAGTCACACAGCCAGGTCAGAGTGGCTGGAATAAAGCCCTTGAGTTTTCCCTGCTGGTATTCACAAAAATCAGGTTGTTTACAGAAGTTGCCCATTGTAACAGTCTTTGTACCAGCAGGGACTTGAGAAACCAGAGCTGATGCAGGAAATTTATTTTTTTGCTCTGCCTGCCTCACCAGCTCTTCTTCAGATGTCTGTGAAGCTAAGAGAATTCCTGTTTTTTTTTTTTTTTTTCCCTCCACTAGCCAGCATTTGCTTCTCTACATGCCTGAAGACTTTCTTCAAGCACAGCTTCTCATTTATAGGATTGAGGCTTTCTGTGGTGGCCAAGTACCCCTCTGCCTGCTAAGATGTTAGACAAGACAATTCCAACTCACCTGCAGTCCAACCCCAAAGTTAAAATTGTTGGTATACTGGTTCACCTTGTTTGATTCCAGGGCATCTTGTTATTCCTGCCTCTCTCACAAACTTCAAAACAATCTGAGATATGCCAGGAAAGAAAACAATGAACATGCATCTTTCCTCATAAATCACACAGCTTTTATTTACCCTGGTCATGATCTGGACTTTGCCTGATTTTCCTACTCCAATCAGGACGCTTGGGTCAGCAGCCCCGAGAGTCCAGTTTAATGAAGTTCTTGTAACATTAGCAAGATTGCTAAAGAGACGGTAATTTTTAGAACATGAAAGAGGACAAGACTGTTCTGTTACTACTGATCAAACTCTCTCCATTTTCAGGGCACAACAGATGCACGCAGCACTGCACATTTCAGATATATCCCTCCTTGTGGTTACCCTTTGCTAGCTGAGCCCTCACCTCTACAGCCTTTTCCTTTGCCTTTCACTTTCTAAAAAGGAGAAACAAAATCAGGATTAGTGTGGCACCTACTACCCTCAAAAGATGTCTTTTTGCAATATAAAAATCAATCCCCACTGCTGGACCCATTATCTAGCTGGCCCAAACTCTTAAAAACAGAAGACTCTTCATCCTTTACATATCACCTTACTGTGCTGAAGACAGCTTTTTTTAATAAGCAGTAAACTGTGTATGCCTGGTTTTGTTTCAGACCACGAACATAAACTGCTCTGAGACAGGGTGGAACACAATAGCTTTTAGATTTGTACCTAGCAGCTGAAAGAGCAAAGCGCCTTGATTCAGGGGAAGATATCCAAACAACACTTCACTTTGCAACAAGTAAAATACCATTCTTGCTGAGGTAATCACCCTATTAACCCGCATTGCCTCCAGCACACTGCATTATCAGAGCTTGAAATAACAGCAGGAAGAACAACAAAAATAAAGGCAAAAGACTGACAGTTCAATAGATATTTTGCATGTTACTTTGATGTCAGCTGGTAGTAAGCTAAGAGGAAGAATGAAGGGTGCCTGAGGCAGTGCATTATACTAAGGCAGTCAAAAAACCTAACTACCAGAAATTGTATTTCAGCTGCACTGCAGAAGGGCTTGCTCATTCTTCAGCAGTTGTGCATGATAAGTTGTAATAAAAGAGCAAGAACCATACCAAAGGTTACACATGACTGGCATTGGAACGCTTCATTTGCATCCTGGCTCCGGGCTCAGAGGCATATCTGACAGCAATGAACTGAGCTCAGTATTCTCATGTGCCTAGCACTGTGTTTAGTTAAAATGGGAACACCAAGGCACAGGTGTTCAGCTACTTCAGAGGTGGTATACGATCTGTCCTCAGAGAGATCAGGTATATGATGCTCTGTCAACCAGCTTGGGAGGGTGAGATAAGATTGACAGTCCCGAACATAAATTAAAGAGTTAATTGTGAAGTCAGGAAGAGCAGGATATCCACAGTATAAATATAACGAACTGCAAACAGCAGATTCACACACATCGAAAGATCAGTAAAGCATTAGAGAAATACTACTCTGAACATGTCAGTTTTTCTCCAGCCTCCTGGGCAGTGGGATGGAGGATCAGCCCACCTATGGCTTACACCTGAAGAAAAAGCAAGTACTCAGGAGACTACAGAATCAGGAGAAAAGAAAAAGGCCTAGAGTACAGGGAGACCAAAGGCATACAAATGAAGTTCAACCACCAGCAGACCTTTTAAAACAAGTGACCACAGGACTGACCGTCACATTCTGAACAGCTGCTCTTTCCCAGGCACACTGCATTTGCTGACCCTTCACCCATCTACAGGCACAGCAGCACCTCTGGACACCGCCGAGGAAGCGGGTGCCTCTCACCTGAGTCAGAGGATGTGTCAGAACAAGACCACTGGCACTTAGATGGCCAAGTCACCTGCCAGGTGCTGGGTTGCTGGGCTTAGAAGTGCAACCAGCCCAAAGGACACAAGTTGGCTTTGCTCCCACTTGTGTTCTGTTCAGAACCCAGAATGATCTGGTTTCTGGGGTGGGGGGAAAGAGGGGGGAAAATCCCCCACTCCTCCTCCTCTTCCTTGCTTAAGTACCAAATTGAGATGGCAACTTGCAACCTTAGGAAGGGCTGCCCTTCTAAGTCACATACCACCACCCACAGTCTGGCTGCTCCCAGGCACAAGCAGCAGGAAGCCAAACGAGAGGGGGACCTTTGAGGTACAAAGTGTTCAAGAGATAGAAGTCTTTTGCACATCTGCAACGCAACACTGTACTTCGCCAGAATTTTACAGAGCCAAGTGTATAGCTCCCTCTGCATAGATATAAACTCAGTTTGTAACCCAGAAGTGTTACAGTAGAGTATATAAAGTTTCATATTTACTGTAAAAATTTGGCTAGAGTCTCTGGAGAAAAAACAGCATAAGATGTTATTAAATAACTTGATGCTATTGTGTAACATCATTGAAAAGCACAGTCATTTTTAATCAGTGACTGTACAAACTAGTTGAATGTTACAGCACTGAAGAGTCAACCACAGAAAAAATGAGTGTTTTCTAAAAATCAATATGCTAAAGTAACAGTTGTTACTTACATACTTAGAAAAATAAAGTGTCTTAGCTGTCTGCATTCCACATTTAGTGGCTCTCAGTACAGAGAAGGGAGGGGTTTGATGCTATGGCAAGTCATGAAGCTAAGAAAATAATTCTTGAACACTTCAGTAAGAATAAAATGTAGCAGCCTAAAAACAAACAGTAACAACAAGAAGTTAATAATTTCAGCTATTTAAACCTGAGAAACATTCAGTCAGAACTGGACCTAACTGTGCGAGGACACAGAACACAGCTGAACTATGACATAAAAGAAGGGCTGGATATTATACATATTATTATTATATATAGTAGTTATATCACCTTATAACAGTGTTTTCAAATAAGCCATGTCTATAATACACTCCCTCCAGAGTCAGGAAGAGTCTATCCTGGATCACACAAGCTTATTCTTCAAGATCTGCACACTACTCATAGCGGACATCTCTCCTTCCTCCGAGTATTCCAGTTCCTCTCCACTATGGGAAAGCCATAAAATCCACTGCCTCCCAGCAACAGCTGAGAGCAGGGCTCACCTCTCACCTCCAGCTGTGACAGACCCCAAACTTAATGATAGGAACTGACAAATTTTATTTTCATGGTTTTAATCTTAAGTCTATCAGCACAAAGCAAGATAATTCTACTATTGCTCCAGCTGATGGAGCGCTGCAAAGCGCCCATCACATTTCAGTGACAAAATCCTGACAATTTTACCTAGGCCTTAGAAGCAAAAAGCACCATTGTGTGCACTGTTCCCTGAAAATGCATTACTAGAAAAAGCAGTGAAGCCATCCCAGAACCAAACTGTAAACAGTGGCTATTAAATGAAAACCAAGAGCAAATTTTCCCTCACTAAAAAAAGAATAAAAATTCTAATACTTTCATCAGTATGACTAATCAAAGTAACTCTCTGCTTTCATCCATTTAAAGTGCTCCCAGAAATCAAGTAGCGATAGCTCAGCTCTTGGAAGCACCAAGCAGTTTTGTGCACAGAAGCTGGCACCCAGAGGAGACCCAATACCTGAACGTTTGCCTAGCACGGGATGCAAGCAGCCATAATGCCGACTTTGTGCAAGACGTGCCCTCTCCCACTGAGGCCGATCACTGTCACCACTCACTATAACCCACTCCGTCAGGACAACATTCCAACACGTGTCTGTTTCCTAGTGCAAGAGGTACTATTCCGAGTGAATCAGGGCCACTGAGACCTATAGTTCGTAAATCCTCGAGCCGAAGTCACCTACAACTTTAAGAGAGCCCCTGTGACTCGGCAAGCACACAGAGCTTTCTTTGTCCCAGTCCCTGCTGCTGACAAAGGGCAATGGCACGTCCGCTGTGCACAAGTGGGAACGCACAGACGGGGCCGTGCCATGGCTTCGCGCCGCTGCTGCCAGGGTAAGTGGTGTCAGGCAGGGAGGAGAGCTCCTCTCTGCCCATCAGGGGACAGCCTCCGTGCACGCTGCCAGCATGCCCGAGTAGTTTATTCCCTAATCCAGGTTACATGAAGAACAGATAACTGGTGTCAACATCACCTGCCTGAGTACAAGCCAGCAACTGTACTCCCTAATTCCACTTTCAAGACCAGCAGCCTCCAGGATACTTTTGTGCCAGGAAGTCCTAAAGCTCCGAAGTTAATACTCCGCTGCTACAGGATGGATCAACAGAAGACAATCTAATACAGGCTGTAGTGCAATCTAATTTTATTTGTGCAATACAAAGCACAACAAAATGTAGAGTCAAAGCTTTGCCTATTTAACCACAACTTATGAAGTCTCCATCTGTAAGAGATGATACAGTTTAGGATGGAAAACACAAAGATACCTACAGCTATGAAGGAACTGATGTTACTGCAGGTGGGGCGAGTCAGTAGGTGGCAAAGATTTGGCTTACCCAGACCAACACTGAAGTAAAGGATAACATTCCTTTGTTAACTGAGATAATTCCAAGGACCTTTTAAATCAAAATTTCAAGTGGAAATTCATATTCACGTACAAAGTAAATCCAAAGCGAAGGGACATCATTACAGTTGTGTCTCTTGGGGTGAAGCAGCAGAGCCACACACACAGCAGTCCACTTTGCAAAGCACTGATGGCCTCTCGAGTGCTTTTACTCCAGTGAGCCAGAGCTTCCGTACGTATTACAGTCTCATCATGTGGCTCTGCAGTGCAGCCAAGCCAGTGCAGCTCTGCAGAGCTACTCAAGCTTGAAACAAAAAGGTCTGGGGCCTTGGTCAGAACAGGTTTCTATTTTAAAAGTGAACTAAGCAATTTCTTTCCGCCTGCTCTCTCTGGCTAGCCCACAACACCTGCAATAATGAAATGTGTACCTCAAAAGGGTTTAAAAACATTAGTTCCCCATCTCTCAAGTCAACAGTGATTATCTGTATCTTGTGCTGTGTCACAAGATGTTTCTAAAGATATCTGCCCTACGTGAGACGTTCTTATGAATATAAACAGGTTACAACACATACTTTAAGACTGCAATAAACAGTATCTATTAAGAACAAATGTCACAAACAAGACGACTAATTTGGCTTGAAAGCCCTATACAGACACATGAAGGAGGGGAAAATTAAAACCAAAATCCATGATGTAACTTGCCAAGCATTTTATCTAGATGCTCTTAATATACCACCTATATCTACAGCTCATGTATATTAAGTAACATGTTGGATACCACAAACTCACTCAAAGGCTTTCAAGTCTAATCTTAACTGGTTTGGTGAGGCCTTTCTGCTTATGGCACAAGGAATACCTATGCCAGCCTTGTCCCCAGCGCTGCTGAGCTTCTCTTACAGCAGCAGAGGCTGCTTGGGTCCTGCAGGATGGCTGGCTGGGCTCCTGCTGCAGCTGAAACAACGGGAGTATTAAAGGTCCATCACACCCAGCCTTCCTAACCAAGGCTGCCCTGAGTTAACCATGTGCTTGAGAATAAATTACCGAATTCAAATCTGTGTAATTGTCAGATTGCACAAAGAGAAAAAAATTTCATAGCTCCTCAATAACTGATGATATTCAGAAGAGGGCATGACTGGATTTAACACAGAGACAACAAAATAAATCTGTCCTCCGACTACTCTTTTTTTTTGACAGTGAGAAGGGAATCGCCTTGTCTCATCTAAACTAGCCTGCAAGACAAGAGACTCACATTCCTCTTCCTCTCCAGCAAGATCCTCTCTCATCAGCAGAACACAACCCAGTTCAAAAGCTATTCTAAAACAACACCATGAAGATCTGGCCTCACATTTCTTCCCTTGCTCCACAGTGCGAGTACCCATGGGTGATTCAGCTCAGCAACTGACAGCATGCCACGTGAGTTCGGTTCTCAGAAGACTGCCTGCTCACATCACACAAGGAAGTAAGTGCTATCAGACTGCCAGTAAGAGGAGGATCTGAACTCTTTCATCCCGAGAATTTCTAGATTAAGATATTTACAGTATTATCCATGTTACAATTACATGTGCTTTTCAAGGCATGAAACACACAACCTTTAATTACAGGTAGAGGGTTTACACTAGGTGAAATGATGCAGAAAGTTCAAACTACTCGTTATTTCTTAAAAAAAAAAATATATATTTATATAAGGGTACACAGGAAGTCTCAAGGACACATCTTAAGGAACATGTCTGTGCAGCCGATCAGACCCAGCCCACTGGATCATTGCTCACTCATATTTCCAAAGACCTGATGCGAGCTCAATCTAGAGCTATGTCTATATTAGCAGAATGTTTATTTTGTGATCTCAACTCAAAGGTCAATATTCCAAACTAAGCTTCACGAAAGCTCTGAATGGGAACACATCTGACAATGTCTGTGACTCAGTAGTTCCTGTCTTACCCATTGCATTGCGTGGGGCATTTACGAATCAGGACGTTACTGAAGGAGTTTCACAAAACTTAAAATCTAATAATCACTGTGAATTATAGGCATCATTCACACTTTACTTGAAGAAATAATGTATTGAAGGAAGACAGCAAAACAAGACAGTGTGCAGCATGTTTTTATTGCACCCATTTTTGTACATGCTATCAGTTATTTCCACACTATTTACACAGAATCCAGATTTTGCTACTGTAATCATTCACTACTACTTAAATAATATTATCAGTGAATTAGCTGCTTTATCAGTTACTGGTAACCAGGATATCAGAGAACTCAAGCTTTTATCAATATTATCTTTGAGATGAAAGCCAGATGCAAACAGATTGCAGTACAGGTTAACTATTGTTACTGATTCTCTTGTCCACACCTGTCCTCATCATTACAGAGCAGCTCTCAATCCATGCTCTTCTGTGTTCCTCCCAACACCTCCACCTCATCATCTGACAGTAGGTAAGCAAACTGGTACAATGTACAATTCACAGTGGGAGTACACTGCTTCCCCCCAGCCCCAACAATAACCTTTAAACAGACATCAGGAGTTACCACTTCTCAGCTTTGACATAAATTCATAGAATCCACCATAGCAGCTAAAAAGCAGTGAAATGCTTCCTTACTCTCCCCTCCCTCATCCCATATTAGAAGTTTGCAGCGCAAACCTGGCATAACTTCCTGGTAGAAGCTGACTCTTCCGATTTCCAAATTTAATCCTCTTTCCTTCTCCCATGTCCCCTCCCATACATACACAGCTATACAGCTACCGGGAACTTTTGCCGCCCAGATAATGCCAACAAACTGAGTCAGCCATGGACAATCACCTGCTTCAGCCCTGCTGGTTCCACTGCCCGCTCATCTGCCTGTTTGCAAGAAAGTTTCTGTACAACAGCATTTCAATGCTACTCTAGTAACACAAAGCTTGGCTGTACAGAGGGTTAGTCTTTGAAAGATGTTATGAATGTTGTGGAGCTGCTTTTCACACTCAGCTTGTTTGGAGAAGAGTTTTTCCTTTAGCTAATTCCATGCAATTCCTGACTCTATGAGGAAAGCTGTACAGCACCAAATTAGAATCCTATGCTAATTCTTCCTCTCCTTCACCAAAAACATAGAATCACCAACTCGCACTGTATTCAGACCAGGCAGCTCTGTCCTGCCCTGACCCAGGCCACTTAAACACTGCTAAACACCTGAAGCAAAGATACAGTACCAAGCCTGCTCACCTACACTTCCAATCAATGAAACAACAGACCAAGAGTCACATTTGTAACCACAAGAAAACTGCAACTTTTCTTATATTGCTGGAAAATAAAGAGAGTCATCATTCATGATAAAGACCAAACCACATCCTAACATGAAAGCATAATCGTCCAAAATACACAGTTTTACTTTATCAGTCCCCAGCAATCAAGCCAGTTTGATGCCTGAAGCACCTTTTATAGTATTTCTCTTGGGCTTTATGAAAAGTTCCATTTGTCCATCAGTGTATTTTGTTTGTAGCTCTACCAGTCTCGACAGCTATTTTCCCCTCTCAATACTCCTTAAGCTTGCAGTGACTATGTAACATCAAACTTAAATAGCTACCTTAAAAACTTCACCTTTGAGATACTAAGAAGCCACTGGAATGAAAGGCAGAAACCAGTAACAGTTTGAGGTATTACTACTGCACACACACTACATCATCCTTCTCCCTTTCCAACAGCAAGTCAAGCCTAAATGATCACACATTTGTTTCCGACATTACAATTCTTGCCTTGATCACGGCAGCGAACAGTTCCTACTTACATATCCCCACAATAACTGAGGGCGTGTGTTCCAGTCGCAAGTAGAAGAGAAGATTGTAAAAATTGAAACAGATCAGAGAGAAGCACAAGATGACAGAGATCCATTCTTGTAGTCTCTTTCCTGTCAGGGGAAAGAAAAAAAAAAAAAGGAAAAAAACAAACATGTTTTACTTTTATCCGAGAGGACATTTTATTTTGAAGTCTGAAATAACAGACAGACTATGCTACTGCCTGGATGACTTGCTCCATTTGACAGGAACTGAAACAGAAACTTATTTATCCATGGGAGGTGTGCACATTTTGCTAAATGCCATTCCTCTTCCCTGAGACACTACTAACCCCTTCCCTCTGCCCTTGCCCCAATAACAGGGACAAATTAGACACCATTTCACATTGTCCTAGTTTCCTCTTCCCTGCGGTTGCTGGCATAATGTTTCTCCACATCACACTTTTTTTCTAAACTTGCATTTCATTCAATATTCAGTGTTGCTGGTATGGCTGAATCTGGAAACAAATTTCTGGCCTCAGATGCCCTGTAGTTAAACCACCTTCTGATCTGTAATATTTAAATCTCAGAGCTTGTAAATAAAGCTGTTGTAGTAACAGGAAAAAGCATCATCCTGTATTTTGGTAGCTCAAGAATATCTTTCCTAATATCACAAATACACTTGTTAAACTTGATTGTTTAACTGCTTCTCCCAGGCAGGAGTTTATGACCTCTCAGCCATTCTGAGATGACAAGAGACAATAAGCAAAGAGAAGAAAAAAGCACACAAATTCCCTCTCCCATCTTGCTGTATTACTTTTGTGCTGCTACAAAAACCTCATTTACTGCCTATAAAAAGGGAACAGACAGAGCAGAGTATGGTAACACTTTGAACATTCAGCTCAGCAGCAGAAAGCTTCTGCCTGTCCATCACTGCTAGCTCCTCAGAAGGCACTGATGCTGAGAGCAAGGGACGCTCAATGCGAGACCCATGTGGATTAAGGCATCAGAAACAGACCTTTAATGCCTAAATCCAGGAAGAAGATAGGAGCTGCAACCTTGGCCTGGAAGGGCCCTGGGTGTAGTTAGCTCTTAGCACGCTCAGGAGTGGACAGAGCAGTCTTCACCTATTTTAGGGGGCCAGTCGGCAGAGCCGTCTCTTGCTCAGGGCTCCTTGGAGCAGTTAGCCCCACAGTCCATTCCCCACTCCATCCTTCAGCCTTATACACTTTGCAGCCTTATACACTTTGCACCACTCAAGTCTGAGGCAAAGCAACATGCAAGGGAACATTCAGCAAGGACCACATGCGAGGTGCACATCCTCTCACAGGAGCAGGGGCACACTCGCATGTCTGGCACATGGTCAGGACAGAAGCTTCCTTCCTACTACTCCTCTGTGTTGACCTACTGATCAAATTTCTCCTCCTAAATGCTAAATCAAGTCCTTCTTCTCAACTATAGCATACAATGTAAAGGAATCTAGGAACTACAAAGAAGGACCACTATCATCTGCCTACAAGGCAATATTTTAAAGAAGTGTGAACAAAGACTTTTACAGTTCAGAGTTTTGTTGCAGAAAAGCCCCCAGTACACAATTTAACACCCTCTGCAGTAGCAGAGGAGAGAATTGTAAAATTAAATTAAGGCACAAGAAGCAGCACATTTCAGGACAGCATCAGGTCACAATGTGGGAGATTCTATAAAGAGATCCCTGGAGTAATGAAAGTAAGAGTTAATTAACACTCTCTTCCTGCATAAGAAAACCACACCCTGATTAGAGGAGCTAAGTGGGTAGATCCTCGTGGAACAATTAGCTGACGGCAGGAAACACTGAGGCTCCTTGCTACCAAGTCCCATGGGTTCAGTCTATGCAAACATCACTGTACTCTGAACACACGGATCCCCAGACAACTGTCTGGAGATATGAGTCCAGAAACACAGCCTCAGCTCTGGGCAGAAGAAGTGAAGTCAGGAGAAATAACTTGTCTTTAAAGAGCACACAAATTTAAAAGCATGTCCCTCATGAAGGAATAAAGTGCAAAGCCACAAAATATATGCTTAAAGAAATTGTGGAAATACTTCAGCATCATATTCACTCTGCACAATTATATGCAATCCCTGTTCTGAAGAATTCACTAGTTCAACATCATGTGTTTCCACCATAACACATATTTTGACATTGTGCATGCAAGTTATTTATGCAATGCCAGGAAAAAAAAAAAAAAAAAAAAAAGAGAGAGAGAGAAAAATGCACATCTAATATCCTAGCACAGCTCCCTGATGATAGATATCACTACACTGCTTCACTGACTTCCTAGCAAGATTGGTCTACAGATAAAGATAAGGGTAGCAAGTTACTTGGGAAGGAAAGTCTTTTCCTTATGAGCAAGGGCACAGTGCAATAGTAAAGTCAGTGATTACTGTTAGCAAAGCACGGGAATCCACCACTGCCTGGATCAGAACCGTGCGCCAAGACTTGCTGAAAGATGTCACACGCTGCTTTCTCTCAAGACACGGAAGAGGTGACCAGTACAAGCTGAAATGGACAGATTCTACCTGAACGGTCTAGAAAGCTGACAAGCTAATGAAAGCTTTTGCTTTCTTTTCTTTACTTGGTTTTCTGTGCAAGTAAGAACGAACACCTACTTTGCCCTGAATGTGCGAGCTGAGCCGTTCAGCTGACCTACTGGAAACTGCAAGATGCTGAAAAAACATCTTCCCTCCCTTGTAACTTCACCTGCGCATGGCAGAAATACCTATCACTGCTCCCACTGTGAGCTAAAACCAAGTAACGTTCTTCATCGTACGGAGTTAGCAGTTATTCCCATAGTACAGTCTAAGAGCCGCTGTCACTCTATCAATCTCTGACAAGCAGCAAGCTTCAGGAAGACAAGACCAGAGCAAGAATTCAAATATCTCCTTTCTGAGGTGCCAGGACTGGGCATCTCAGAGAAGTCTGCCCAATAAATATTCTGAAGTGAAAGCTGCTGTTGTTCCTTTGCTTAGCAACCAAATTGGACGTATGCTTTTGGATAGAAAGGTTAACTTTCTATTTGTTTAATTTTAAAGGGATGAGCGTCCATTGTGGGCAGTTTCTAGTTGGAAAACCGCCACCCACGCAGCACAGTCCCTTTCTCAGACCCGCTTTAAGCAGCCACTCTCACTCGCTCTGCCCAGGCCCCGATGAGGGCTGGCAGCATGCGGCATCCTCCCGCCGACAGCCCCGGGCCGCCTCGCACAGCGGGGCACAGCCCGGCAGGGCCCAGCCTGGCCCTCCCCGCTCCTCCGGGACTCCCCTGAGCCGCGCCGGGAGGGGCCGCGCTTCCTCAGCGCGCCCGTTGCG
>JANHFX010000544.1:16153-71742 GCA_027560015.1 Chloroceryle amazona | reverse complement strand
CTACCGGTGCCCGGTGCCCCGGGGACAAGGGGTGGCGGGAGCCGGCGGGGTGGCGGCCGATCGCTTACCTGTGCCGCCTCTTCTTTCGTTTCTTGCTCTGGTTTAGGGAGGATTTGGACATTTTCCGGTCGCTGGACGAGACATCCTCGGAATCTGCGGAGAGACAGGCAGCGGCCGTGGGCTTGGGGCTTCCTCCCCGCTGGGACCCCCGTTCAGGGCCGACCCCGGCGGCTCCTCTCCCTCCGGTGGCTCCGGCCGAAGATTTCCTTGCTATCGCGCCGCGGACGCCGCCCGCCGCCGGCCGTTCCTTCCATCCCGGAGCGGCCCCGGGGGCTGAGCAGCTGGGGAGTAGGGAGGTCGCCGGGGGAGGCACCGCTCTCCAGCCTGCCCCCGCCCTCGGGGGAACGGAGGGTCCCGGCCCGGGTTTGCGACATCCCCACGAGGGCGGAAGGTCTGCGGGGCAGCAGGGGTGTCCCCGAGGCTCCGGTGGAGGGTCGGGGGAGGAGATTGCGGGGGAAAGGGCTTCCTCCCTGCTGCACCTCCCGGGCACCGCTGCCCATTCCCACGGGGGGCTCGCACCCGCACAGACGCACGCACAAACAACCCGACAGCCCCGCTTCCCAACCGGGGCCCCGACCCCCCGCCGTCCGCAGGTCCCCCGCCTTGCCCGTGGCGGCTCAGGGACGGGGCCAGAGCCCTAACTTTTGCAAGGGACCATTAGAAGGTGGGGTGGACCCGGCTCAGCAGAGTTGGCTGTTTCCCAGGAGGAGCAGGGGGAGAGCGCTGGTCCACCTCCCGGGGCCTCCGGGTGCAGCGGAGCGTGGTCCTTCCCGCGAGGGGACGGGGGGTGGCTTCGGGCAGGACTCAGCGCTCAGATGGACTTTTCTGACAGTCTCCTAACCCTCTAATAAGTAATTAATTACATGAAGCTTGGGGAGTGTTGGTGGAGAGGTCTGCTTGTTTTGCTTTCGCTGCTCAGAGCCGAGAGTGCAAATGATGCTGTGGCTGAAAAGGATTTTCCGGGGTTTGTGTTATGATGCACACCGTTCGTTGTAGGTAGTGTAGTAACTATATCCCAATAGTTCCCTGTCGAAAGGTTGTTATGGCAGCAGTGTTTCCCCCTTCTTTAGCATCTCTGGCTCAGTAATGTTAAAGACCTGGAAACTGCATTAAAAAAAAAAAAGCAACCTCTTGCCTCTTTGCTAAATAGCCAATAAGTATGAAGATTCACAATAAATCCTCAGCCCTATCTCCAGAAGCTGGTGCTGTGATAACACTTTAGACTGAAGGAGGCTGGGGAAAAACATTATTTTTTTTTTTAATTTATTTTTTCACATTTACTTCTTTTTGTTAAATTTTGCTGGCGTTTTTGTTTGATTTTGCATTGTGGGTTTTTTTATGTCTTCCACATCTACTTTTTCCTAGTATTCTTTCTCACAGAGGACTACTTAGTTCTGCATTACACTGGGCAAAGGAATTCAAGCTTTTCTACATAACATTTGGAGGAAGGGAAATCTTGTAATTCTGTAGACTTAGGTTTTTTGTGCAATTTACAGGATGATAAGTTTCCTTCTTCCAATACAGAGAAAATCTGTGTGAGACTCATCAGAAAGGTTTTGTTACATCTTAAGTGCCATAGCCAGTGACAATCTGAAACAGTAAGATTTAAAGGTTGTTATGGAAATAAGTTTCTCTGTCACCTCTGATGGTCAGCCTTCCAAACCACAAATAGTTGGAAACTCTATTTCTGATTTCAGTTTAATTAGTACTGTTTTTTGGAAAGAGCTTTAAAACAGTGAAGCCATTGCTGAGGGTGGATGTTAAAACCACATGACATTGTTAGAAGGCTATATTATTTTGCAGTTTTTACTCTGTGCTTGCATAGCTACCGTTTGTAGTCTTCAGCTGGAGTTTGCTTGAGTAGCAGTTGAGCAGTAAATGATAAGGACAGAAGGATTTTGTCCTGGAAGCTTCCACATTTTTATTTCCGGCAGAATATTTGCAGACTGATACTGATACAGCAGGATGAAATGTTATTGCATTGTTATATCTTGGTTCCAATTGTACAATTTGAAATGTTTGGCTTATCAGAAGGAAAGCAACATGAGTGTGTAACTGTTCATTTAAAAATTAAAAAAATACTGTCCCAGGGTGATTCATGTGTTGTAACAGACTACATTCAGGTTAAATTGGTGAACTAAAATAATGTAGTGTAAGTGATCCGTAACTAATTTTCATTGTTTATAATGAAAACAAGAACTCTTGTCATCTTGAGATTGGAATAGAGAGACATTGGGAGAGAGATGAAGAACAGCAAAATATGTGTTTTTAATGACAAAATGACTCTTGAATAAACCTCAGATATTTCTAAGGGGATACAAGCACATTTCTTGGTGTAACTGGTTATGATTTTGATCACAGCTAAATCAGTATGAGATTCTCCCCAGGCACTGCTGTGAGCAGAATCAAAGACATCTCTGCTAACCATTTCTGAGGAACCAGGATGTGAAAAGATCATTTGTATTTTTCCCCATTGCCATAGCTGGAAGATCTATTTTGTGTCTCGTATGGGATATTCCACTTTTCACCCCTTCAAGCTGTGCTCAAGCCTGTAGTTCTTACCTGCCCAGAGACCTCAGCTGAGATAATTCTTGTGAGAAAGAATAAGGTATGTATAGCTAGGGGCAGGTTTATTGAGATCAACTGGTTAAATAATAGTCATGGTAACTGGACAAAAGGCTTGACTTTAAATGATAACTTCGTATCTGACACCACTAGAATAGCATTTTAGGTGGTGGGAATAGCGTGTTTCTTAAAATGTCATTATTTGTTTTATGGTTTTGATATAAAAGAACTAGCTGAATTTAATCAAGCTGGAGAGCAGATGTTTCCAACTTCAGTGATTTAAAAATATCCTTAGTGATTTAAAAATATCCTTAGTGATTTAAAAATAACCTTAAGTTATAATGGAGAATAGACAAATTTGGTCACTCTGAAAAGGGTTACAGATGAAGTTATTTGATACAAATGAACCAACAGATTGCACTTATTTAGCATTAGACAGAGGTAAAATGGAAAAAAAAAAAAATCCCCAAAGTTGGCAGAACCCAGTTATCATAGGAAAATAGGAAAATATGCAGTGTAAACCCTGAAAGACTATGGCAAAAATTACCCAAGAGGTTCCATCTTTAAGTCTCTGACTCCCTTATGGGAGTCGAATGGAAAAAGCCCCATTGACTTCAGTAAGTATTAATAGCTTCTAAGAGAAGGGATGTGTAAAGCTGATTTAATTAAGTATCACAAGGATTCTGATGGAGAGTTACAGAAACCAGATTGGAAATCTATGGGTTTTCTTCAGTTAGGAGGAGGTCCTGGCTCCACTGAAACTGAATTGGAGTGTTGCCATCGATTTCACTGGGGCCAAAATGTCATCCTGAGAATTATGTTTCAAGTGACTTTTGAAATACACTGCATGTTACATTTAATGTGGTTTTAATTTGTGTGATATTCTATTAAAATGAGGTTACCTTTGCCAAGCTTGCGTTATTAGTTATTAGCAATCATTTTCCCTTTTCTTTTATATTTTTTAAAATTGTCATTATTTTTTCAGAAATGGCAGAAATACAAAATAGTCTTCCTGCAAGAGTGCACTCATAAGCTGAATAATTCAAAGCCTGTACTGTCACTGTGCAATCAAATTTTTAATATGATGCTGTCAAAGTCATAAAAAAAGAAAATCAAATGTGACATCATAGAAGACAATGTATATAACTGACATGACATCCTAATGTTTTAATTTCCCCACTTTATATTTAGATGTTAATGAAGATAGACTTTTCTTTCTTTCCTCTGAGGAAGCTCCAAATAAAAAATATTAAATATTCAGAAAAAAAAAAGAGTATATATTCTTAAAAAGAGAAATACCTCTTGTGAAGAAAAGTCCTTATCATAAAGGAAATGAAATCATAAAGTAGACGATTTAAAGCCTTCACTGGCAAATTTAGAATGATGATAATTTGCAGCTAATGAGAAAAACTGTTGTCAAATAGGTTTTCTAGAATATGGTAGGTACAATCTTGACAATTTATTGACTGTTGGTAACTAGATATGTACCTCTGTGTGAAAAAGGAGACTAAAGCACTTCCGTCCTCAAAAAACATAGTAATTTCTGTGGCATCTTTCTGCTCTTTTTTATTCTTAAATTAAGTATATTTAATGCTAATTGAAAGTACCAGGTTAGCAGAAATGAAAAATGAAACTGTTTTTACCCAGCACTTGTGAAGCACAGAAAGCAGCAGTGCAATGCAGTGATCCCACACTGAGCTGCCGTTTTGGCCCAGCTTCACTGGGTAGTTGACATGGAGAAAATCTTTGCCCAGCGAGCTTCTCCAGGTGGTTAAGGACCTCTTTGCTCCAAGTGATCAACGTACTGAGGAAGTTTGCCTGGAATGGGATTCTGTTACCCTGTGCCATCCTCAAAGACACCTGCCCTGGTTGTGGCTCTGCAGGGACCTGGCTGGATCCTGTGAGGAGCTCAGTATTCTCAGCACCTGGTACTTTTGGAAGTGCCAAGTGTGTTTTCAAGATCCTTTAAGAAATGGAGTGAAATAACCAGTTCATTTCACACAGGCCACAAACCAGATTTCAAATCACAATGATTTTCCGTCACCACTGCATGTTGGCTATATGTGAATCAGTGAACTAGAGGTGAAAGGCTCTGAAAATGTGAT
Source organism: Chloroceryle amazona (assembly GCA_027560015.1). Lineage (NCBI taxonomy): Eukaryota > Metazoa > Chordata > Aves > Coraciiformes > Cerylidae > Chloroceryle > Chloroceryle amazona. The sequence continues at coordinate 67,012 of JANHFX010000544.1, read as the reverse complement.
TACCAGTCCCCTGAGATACTTAGTCCTTCAAGGATATCTTACCGGAAATATGTGTTTGTATTTCACAAACTGGAGCAGAGAGAAATGAATTAATAACACAAATGCTTTTATTTTGTTTTTAAAAAAGATTTGTCACATTAAAAAAATATTTAATGATGTTAATTCCATGTTGTCAGATATTTGGTTCTGGAATACAGACTCTGAAATATTGCCCATGAGCAAACACTTCATACTTGTTCATATTTCATTACCACATAATGCTACATTTTTGATCTGACAGTAGACAATAATTTAACCATGAACTCCCATACCTGGCTAAATTAAAACATTCCAATAGTAGTAATGTTTGGGGTGTTGTTTTTTTCCTCCCTAATATTTATCACTCAGCAGCAGAAAATGTCAGAATTCAAAGTAAATAAATAACAAATAAAAATGTATTATCTATAATGGATTTTTATGTATAATGGTTTCTTTTGTATAAATTAAGCCTACTACTCTTTTGGGGGAAAAAATCAACATAAAGCTATTGTAATTGTTTCATACATCTTAAACCTACTGTATAAGTAAAGCTACTAAACTAAGGGAGTTGCCAATTAGATACTAAAAATTAATATGGAATGTAAATATTGTATTTATCTAGCACCTTTATTATAATCTTATTTACCAAAGAAATCAATCCTAGAAAATATTTTCTAAACTTTAATTGTGTATCAACTTCCATCCCCAAACATCTATCTTATATTAAAACATTAGTCATCATTTTTCATGTTAAAATGCATAAATTACAAATATGAAAAAATGACAGATGCAAACTTCTTTATGATTACCAAAGAATAAAATTGTATCAAATATTGTATAACGCTTATATTTAACTGTTGATTAGTATGCTTTACTGGTTAAGAGTGAGTGATGCTCATTAAGCATCTTGTTTACATTTTTGTCTTTACATTTCCCCACAGTTCCTCCTGAAGCTTTTTTCACCCTTTTTTTTTCACCCCAGATGGAGACACTGGGTAGGAGATAAAATATTTTTAAATAGCTTGTAAATAATTAAGCAGCATTAGCTCCCTGTATGTTCAAAGACTTTCTTCAGATGAATCGTCATATTTTAGGAAGTCAGGTACCTACAGGAGTACCCAGGGCAGCTTACTAACCAAGGACAGATGGATGCAGGTGGCAAGTAGACCATGCCAGACACCACAGGGTGAAGCAGGCTCATAAAACAGCAAAACCAGTTTTCTCTGCTTACCAGGGTGACACTTCATAGGTTTTTGAAATTACAGATGTCTCCTTTTGAAATGAGACAAATTTAGAGGTCCTCAAAAAACAAAGTTTCTTCCCAAAATTGTTTTGGTTAGACTGAAATGTGAAGTATTGTAATACACATCCCAACATATCAGAAACAATTTGAATGTTTCTTGTTTTTTGAGGGTTTTTTATTCAAACCAAGGCTTCAGCAAAATTAGTTCAATTTTGTGGAGCACTATGATTTCAGTGGAACTGCATATTCTGACAGAATAGATCTCAGTGAAGTTTCTCCAGTGCCTTAAACTAGAGAAGAAAGACCGTCCTCAAAATTACAGCTATGCTGAATGAAGGCATCAATCCTGAAATAATTTGTGTATGTGCAGAACTTTAGGAATATGTTTATTCCAAAAACTGGCTTAAATAATTATGTACATCAAGTTACTTATGTGACAAGTACTCTTATCAGAATTCAGTCCGCACTCTTCTTCCTCAAAGCAGTGGAAGTCTTGTCTTAGAGGGAGAGGGTAGAACTGATGATAGAACTTGATTTGAAATTGTCCATCAAAAATATTTTTTCAATAGAAATAATAGAAAGGCAACAAAGCTGGTGAGGGGTCTGGAGAACATGTTTTATGAGGAGTGGCTGACAGAACTGGGATTGTTTGGCCTGAAGAAGGCTGAGGGGAGACCTTATTGTACTCTACAACTGCCTGAAAGGAGGTTGTAGTGAGGTGAACTTTATTTTAATTTCAATTCACAGAAATCTGCAACAGCTTTCAGAGCTGCAAAGTTTGTTGTTTTTTTTGTTTTTTTTTTAATAAGGCAAATGTTGGGGTTTTGTTGTTTTGTTCGATTTTGTTTTCCCAGCAAAAGTGCATTCAATAGCTGAATCACATTAGAAATACTGACAGAAAACTACAACAACCACATGAGACTATATCCTAAAATTGCACTGGGTGGTTAGACCCAAAGGATATGGTGAATGCTAGTAAGAAAAATGTATTTGAAAACCCTTTGGGTAGTTCTCCCTTCATTTAGCATAGTTGATTTGCTTTGGCAGAGGGGTTGGACTTGATGATGTCCAGAAGTCCCTTCCTACATCTATCATTCTCCGATTCTGAGTGTTGGTCTCCCAAGTAACTATCAATAGAATGAGAGGAAATGGGCTGAAGTTGCACCAAGGGAGGTTTAGACTGGATATTAGGAAAAATTTCTATACTGAAAGAGTGGTGAGGCATTGAAACAGGCTGTCCAAAGAAGTAGTGGAGTCACCATCCCTGAAAGGGTTCAAAAACCATGTAGAAATGTCACTTCAGGTCATGATTTAGTGGTCATGATAACATTGGGTTGACAGTTGGACTTGATGATCTTAGAGGTCTTTTCCTACTTTAATGATTCTATGATTCTATTCTGTGAACTCATGCTTTGAAATTAGAAGTGGCATTAGTATGGGTCAGTAGTAGGAAATCCTTAATTTAATTTGAAAAATGGAAATCATAAACTTTTGAAATTGAGGATTTGAAATGGGAGATATTTTATAGTCACTACTGCTGGACATTGCATTTAAATGGAATGGGAGAACATCCAACTACACTTAGAAAACAAACAAGAAATTATTATTGCCTATATTGTTATGTTTGGAATAAAATTTATCATCTAAACAGCCAAGGCTATCAACCTAGGCTATACCAATTTTATGATTTATTTAAGCTGGTAGGAAAAGACTTTTGCAAACTAACTGCTTAAGACTATTACTCAGCAGTTCTAAATACCCATAGTTTAAAGGCCAATGTTTAAGTATAACAAAGGAAGCTTGCTCTGACACAAATGCTAATTAGTTCCTTGCAGCTACCTGACCTATTAGCTGAATGGAGAAAGGGTATGCAATAATATCCAACAAACAGCATGTGGAGCATAACAAACTTGCAATTCTAGAACTTGCAATAGTTAGGAGAATTTTAAGTGAGAATATTTGCCCTAAACAACATTTGCCTCAATCACCTATGCTAAGAGACAACCTATGTCCTACATTAAGTATTAGCAATGACAGTAGAGTTTCAAGGGAGGACCTCAGGGAAGAAATTGAACTTCACATCTGGGACAGTCTTCACACCTCCCCTACAGCTGCTTACCAGCCACCTTTGCTGCACAGCATGGATGGGGAGCACAGGAATGACCAGCTACCTTCCAAGCAAAGCCTCCAGGGGGACAGAGCTGAAATTCCACTTTACATCCTTGTTGTGCCTGGATGTTCTGTATATGTCTGCCTGATCCGCTGAACTGGCCTGCATGTCCACTTGCAGCTAGCTGATAGTATTTGAGATTCTAACTAAAGGGGAAGCAATGAGAAGATTTCAAAATAACATTCAAAATATTTTGTCAGTTAGAATGCACATAGCTAGGTAAAGTGTGTTTCCTTAAGGCCCAGCTGAGATGAAGAGCCTTCTTTCCAAAGGTATCCTAGGGCAGGCAAGTGCAAGCAGATGAGAGCATCCGTATAGTTAAAGTAATCATAACAACAAAAAAACCAAAACCACAACGTTGACAACAATAATTACACCTGGGTTTTAGATCTTTCCAGACAAGAGAAGTTTAAGCCTTGAATGATAAGCTGTACCAATAGTGGATGGGAAGGAATTCCAAACTGATTGCACGTTGGAGTGCAACATGGCAGCACTGCCGTGAAACTTGGGTATGGGAATTTTTACACAGTTGATATGGTGCACTTGCAAGTAATTTAATTTCATGCAATCAATGAAATAAATAGAAAAATGGTTGGGGTGCATGTGTACACGTATAAATTACATCATGAATGAGTCAATTCAGTAGAAGGAAAGATGTACTTGACTAAAACCAGTGAACTGGAGCAGTGGGTGACTAAAGTTATCAGCGGTCACTTTTTTTTTCACATTTATAAGATGTGATTATAAAATATGGAGACAAAACACCATTCTTAGAATCACAGAATCATAGAATGGCTTAGGCTGGAAGGGACCTTAGAGATCATCTAATCCAACCTCCCTGCCATGGGCAGGGATGCCACTCAACTGGACTAGGTTGCTCAAGGCCTCATCCGACCTGGCCTTGAACACCTTCAGGGAGAAGACATCCTGTAGGCAATCTATTCCAGAGTCTCACCACCCTTGTACTGAAGAACTTTTTTCTAAGAACCAGTCTAAACCTATTTTCCCTCAGTTTAAAACCATTTCCCTTTGTCCTATCACTGGACACTCTTGTGAAGCGTCCCTCCTCCAGGCTTCCTGTAGGATCCCTCCAGGTATTAGAAGGCAGTTATAAGCTCCTACCAGTGTCTTCTCCAGGCTGAACAGTCCCAGCTTCTTCAGCCTATCCTTGTAGCAGAGGTGCTCTAGCACTGGATCATTTTATGGCCCTCCTCTGGACTGATTCCAACAGATCTATGTCCCTCTTAAGGTGGGGACACCAGAACTGGATGCGATATTCAAGGGGGGGTCTCACAAGAGAAGAGTAAAGGGGGAGAATCACCTCTCTTATCTGCTGGCCACACTCCTCTTAATGCATCCTAGGATACAGTTGGCCTTTTGAGCCACATGAGCATCCTGCTGGCTCATGTTGAGTTTCTCATCAATCAACACCCCAAGTCCTTCTCTTCAGGGCTACTCTCAACCCACTCTGTACCCAGTCTGTAATTGTGCCTGGGATTGGCCACAGATGATTTTGTAACCTTATTATGCAACATCACCGAGGAACAAAACCTGTTTTCCTTAATATCTAAGATACACAGAGGAAAAAATGTTATGAGACTGCTGCATATTTAGTAATGAAGCACTCAAACATATGAAAATATAATTTTATTTATGAGAAACTTTATGGTTTTGGCAGGTTTCTACTGTAAAAAGAACAAAACTGTAAGTTGAACCTTTCCTCAGATTAAGAAGTTTTGGGTTTTTTTTTCAATGACTAATTTTGCCTGTAGGACAATCTAGTTGTAGATAAATTTAGAACATTGATCATGATAAACCAAAAACAAATATTTTATTTTGTATGATCAAAAACACTGCAGTGGAAAGCTATTTCAGAATAGAAACTTCAAAAATACCTTTCTCACTTTTCCAAAACAATCTTTTTCTTGAAATCTGCACAGTTGCAAGAGATGTCTTGATGTAAAAACATCAAATTGTCTTTTATTCTCCTCTGAAAAAAAAATCATGCCATTCTAGATCTCCAGGAAAGAGTATGATATCCCATTGGATGCTACGGGGAAAACCTGCAGCTTTCTGTATTAAGGTATAGAAAGACAATAGTCTGCTGAGCAGAATCCCTGTGTTTTAACTATATAATCTTTAAGGATATAAATACACTAATATTGGAATATACGTATATAGAGAGAGACGCAGATACATGAATATATACTCCTATTCCTGTGGCCCACAACAGCAGCTGAACTCCTCAGGCACTCTACCTGGTTAAAATCCTCCTCCCTGAAAGTCAGCTTCCTTGTCCTCCCTTCAACAGAGCAATTTCCTGTGGTGGATTTATCAATTTATCACTTTTCTTGAACTTTGCTGGATTGGCCTAATTTCTAATTCTTTCTGCTCACATTACTATGCGGGTAATATTTGTTCCTTCACTGGCTTGTTATAAAAGAAGTAATTTTGCTGTTTGTGCCCCATTTTTGTAAGTGCTTAATGCTGTGTAATGGTTATGGATTATCTGTAGTTTTCAGGTAAGTAGAAAAAATGACTCTAGAATTATGCCTTTCTGAAGGTCAAAGATGCACTGCTAGATATGGAAGGTGAAGCACTAGGTTCCCAGTTCCCACCTCCAGCCATGCTTCCTCCTACAGTACAAAAGTGATTTAGCACAGATTTTTCCCCAAAATATGGAGAACACTTTTGATTCCATGAAGAGAAGGTAGTATGTGATAATCACAGGCTATTTCAGCAGCAATGAGAAAAGGCTGGTATAGGCTCGAGAGAATAGTCACTGATCAGTATAGATAGTAAGCTACACTAGCTACTGATAAATGTACTCTTTAAGCTTTCTACAAAGTATTGCTTCAACATATATTTCCTCCTGCTTTATTACCACCTATTTTCCTTTCTAGTCTGTTCTCTCTTAGTCATTCCTGATCTTTCCATAACTTGTGTGTCACTTTCCTGCCTTTGTTTGTTTTATTCTTCATATTTGTTTTATTTCAGTTCTTAATTTCCATCTTTTCTTCTGCATTGTTTCCCAAATTGTCACTTCTTACTTAATTATTGAGAAATTATTTTATTTGCCCTAGGAAAAAAAAAGAGAGAATTTGAAATTTTCACTAACAACTGTGATGATTGAGGGCAAAATCTGCACAGAGACTTCCATCTAAATACATTAAGGGTTTTAAGGCAGCAGAAATGTGACTTGGATGTATATGTCTGTATTAGCAAGTAATTCAGCACAATAGGAGCAGGCTGGTAGATCAAAGCAGCCATGATCCTTATATTTAAGATATGTGATCATGTTTTACCATGGACTGGATTTAGTTCGGTGTCTTGGACCAAACGTTATTACACTGCGTGTAGTCTGAGGTTGTTCAAAGGGCTAATTAGTTCAGATCCTCTTGTCCCCACTGCAGGTTATAGTACATTTGGTACAGACTGTAAGCAGAGCTTCCAATTTACTTTGCTTCAAAACAAATCTAATCCATGTACACCAAGACTGCTTTGCAAACCAAATCAATGTATGGTAACTGGGATTCACTGCAAACCCACACTACTTCTCCCAGTCAAATGGCAATCTCCTAGATTCTGAATAGCAAACTCCACCACCATCTTACCCTCGAGTTGTCCATCCCTAACTCGGTGTTTAGTCTTAAATTTTTTATTTGTGTGTGTCTCTAGAAGAACCTTAAGTTTTCTGAAGACTGAACAAGTTCAAAGGCTGTGTAAATCTTTCATCGTGACAGTTCATGAACTAAGTACCACATACCCATTCCTCAGGCACTAGGTTAACATTATTCACCTCTTCTGTGTGGGCAAAGAAATATTTAATTCCCCCATTATGACCATATAGCGACAAGGTTCCTACAGGTGTGGCCAGTGTTTTATCTTAGAACAGTCTCTGAGTGTAGCAGGTTGCAGTGCCACAGCCAGAGCAGGGAATCAGCAAAACTGAACCCAGGCTGCCAGCATTTTGGACAACAAATCCACAGTGTTATTAGGGGAGCACCAACACATCTCTTTTATTTTACTCTCTGGTTGTCACTGTGGGGTGAGACTGATTTGTTCTCTCCCCTGAATTAGGCTTCTCATGCAAAACATAGGGGATATCAAAATAAGAGTGGGATTCAGAGAAGTCAGCAAGCAGAAGGAGGGGTATAACTTCAAGGAAATATGGTGGAACAGTAATACACATACACCTTACACCATAAGGCATCTCTTTTCAGTGCTTGGGAAGTGCCTACTGTCCCCTGAATGTAAGCATATAAGCTATAAACTTGTCTTTTCTCCAAAATAATTAGACATGCTGCTAAATGATGCCCAAATATCTAGTAATTAGGGCACTTACCATTTAGGTGGATGACCTTTTCAAAACATACCCATACTTCTGGGTTGGAGATCAGATTTCACTCACAGACACTTTCAGGTCAGAAATGTGTCCTAACTGCTGACTGAATGGTTATTTTGGGATGAAGTTAGCGACTTTCTCCTCTTGAAACTTTGCCAATTTAGATAATTGATTAAATAGCTAATGGAGGAGGAACTTAAACCTGACCCCCTTTCTTCACAGAAGAGTGGACTAACATTGGTCTGTGGAGTCAATTGCTTGCTATTTGGCTGAACAAATATTTAATAGCAAGCTCAACAGTTCCTAGAGGGGAAAATGAAAAAGTTGTCTTGCCAAATAACAAGTGCTTTCTGGTTAATGGGAACCTCCTGGGAGGCACATAGTCTCAAATCTGATAGTCTCTATAGATCAGATGAATTGGGGTTGTCTGTCTCCATGAAGAGAATTTCATTTACTGCCATTTCAGAAAGTCTTGCTTCCTTTTTTTTTTTCTCCATACATGTGACATCTGCTCTGGCAAGCATGTTCTCAGGAAACATACTGGTTGTCTCTGTGGGGTGAGACTGATGCCTCTAGCAAGCAAGTTCACATTCTGAAAACCTTGGTAGGGTCAGGACCTGGGGGAACTGGTGTGTGAGCACCATGAGCTTGGACATAACTGGGCTGCAGTTGCGTGAGGGCTGGAAAGTGTTCGTGCTGTCTGAACGGTCAACTTAGCATTATACAATGTAGCAACTAAATCCCTTACTAGACTTTATACTTCATTTCAAGGCATTAAAAAGCAATGCTTAGGAGCCTTTAGAAATAGAGAGGTACCAATAATGGAAACCTTTAGAAAAATTAATGTTTTATAGAAGTGCTTAGCATCCAGTATGGGAAACTGAAGATCTCTGTCCTTTCACCTAATAGATATAGAGCAATAATACAGCTTTTCCACATTACTTCACCACTTTGTCTCTATTCGTTGTTACAAGATATTCAAGTCTGTGACAAAGGTTTAAGTTAATGTCCAAGGAAGTAGAAGAATGTGTTAGTTCAGGGAATTACACTTTGAATGAAAGTAAATATCTATCACTTTCCCATAGATACTCACTTTTGACAGACTGTTTACTCAAAAATCTTCACTTTACCAGTCTTTTGTCACTCTTCCTATTTATCATTTTTAAGTCTTTTTGGCAGAGACTTTTATCATGTTTGATCCTGTATCTTTGAATGAAACTATATACTAACATAATGATTCAACTTAATCTAATCTATCCTTTACATCTTATTTTACAAAGCAAACCCTTAGGTAGGTTTCTGTAGAAAAAGCTTTACTGCAAAGCTTTACTGAAGTTCTTAAAAATCTGATTTATTCAAGTTGAATTAGGTGTTCATACTTACTAATGCTCATTAATCTATTATCGAATCGTAGATATGATTTCAGTGAAAGCCCTGATGTTTGTTATAAGTCTTCTGTGATACAGATAACAGAAGAGAACCAATCCTTGAAGTGTATTACTCCCTGTTTAGACTAAAACCTTTCTGAAGAAGGAGTAAGTGGACAAGAGCATTAGAGTTTCCCAGATAATTTGTCGATGTCTGCAAATCTGTGAGTGGTAGGCAGGCGGTAAGCTGCCTTTCCATATTAACATTATATGACCTCCTCCAACCCAAAGAAAAGAGTTTTCATGCAAAAATTTTATGTAAATTGTAACAAGGTGGAAAAGATTATTTTTCTAATTATAATGTGTAGTTTCATAGCTGCATGTATAATTCCTTTTGGATGAATAGCTTGCAATTCTTTGATAGACCAATTTTGACTTGGCTTCTTCCTAGACTTACAGTCCAGTGACTAGAATATATCTATTCCACAATATGTTAATCTTACAAATTATTCCTGGGTTTATGTCTCTTTCTGAGTTCTGGAAAGGCTAGCTTTTCTTTCTGAAGCATAAATATGCCATACTGGTCATTGTTTCCTGTTAGAGTCAAATGCTCAGCTACTGATCAGTTGTGCATTAATATGCCTGGGAAAGCCAACTTTAAATATTTGCATTTCGGATTCCCTCAGTTCACTTTAAAGGCAGTGAGTGAATCTAGAGATGTGTCTGTGATTATGAAGTATTTAACTAATTTAAAAGACAGCCTAACCTTCCATATGAAGCCACGTAACATTTTTGTTTAAGTATAGGCATGGCAATTTATTTTAATTTCTGCATTTTTCTTTTTTTTTGTGTCACTACTAATCTTCACCGTTGCCTCTCTTCTTCTGTATTTTCCCATCTTTAGCAGTATTTTATCACTCAGTGTCATGATCCTACTTCTAATACTATCATCGATCCCAGATTGTGATCTTGGAGATATTCAAAATGTACACATGGGTGGTTTTCCTCTCACCTAACTTTAGCCACCAAAACCTTCACTAATTTCAAGACTTTCTCTGTAGTCAGGAGAGAGAAAGACATATCCAGAGGCCAATTCACTGTGCTTTCTGGACCTCTCTCTTAGTTTCCCTCCCCCTGTATAGGAGAGAGTCTCTGTAGGACTACAAAGGAGCTTCAGTGAGTATCAGGAAGAATATGTGTGACTTTTTTTTTTTTTTAAAAAAAAAGACAGAATTATTTAAGACTATAAAATGTATTTCTTTAAGACTTTCAGTTTCCATTGTCATCACCTGTGGGTTTTGGGGCTATGCATAGAGAGTAGGATAGGAGCCAGATGAGCTTGCTGTGTTACCCCTGCTGTTGGGAAAGCTGAGGAAGTATGGTACAGAGATGGCAGCACAGAAGCCATAGCTGGGCCAGGAGCAGCACAGCTGTGTTCATGCAACACTGCACACTCAGTTAAGAAACACTGTTGAAAACATCTTAATTCACTGACACAGTACCTGAATTTATATTAATTTTGTTTATAGAAAATAAACCAGTGGAATGGTCTATATATTTAGCAAGTTTCTTTCAGTTTACTGCTTTCTTCCAGTTTCTTACTTGGTTTTGAACAAATCATGAAAATTCATCAGGCTTAGAGCCATCTTGTACAAGCCATTTTCTGTTACAGAATATGTGCTTTCCTGAGAAACAGCGCAATCGTTCTGTTTGTCCTGCCACTTCTTTATGTACTCACATCTACATTAAAGAATATGCTGATCAGGGAAAAAGAGAGAACATCCTGATACTCACTTCTGGAGGAGTAGTAGTAATACAACTCGATTTAATTACAGGAAAGTCCTTTCATTAATTTCTGTGAATGAATACAAGATGAATGCTAATTTATGACTGCATAACATTAATTACTGCTACAATGAAAGGATATACAACCTAAATTTCACAAAGAAATGCTCACAGCACTATTCCAAAGAAAACTTTCTGAAGCTGTTTGTGACACATCAATACCAAAGGATCAGGCCCAGCCAGCATGGGTTCAGGAAAGGTAGGTCCTGCTTAACGAGCCTGATGTGCTTCTATGACCAGGTGACCTGCCTAGTGAATGAGGGAAAGGCTGTGGATGTTGTCTACCTGGACTTCAGTAAGGCCTTTGACACTGTCTCCCACAGCACTCTGATAGAGAAGTTGGCAGATCATGGCTTGCATGGGTGTACTCTTTGCTGAGTTAAAAACTGGCTGGATGGCCAAGCCCAGAGAGTTGTGGCAAATGGAGCAAAATTCAGTTGGAAACCAGTCACTAGCAGTGTTCCCCGGGGCTCAATTTTGGGGCCAATCTTGTTTAATACCTTCATTGATGGTGTGGATGAGGAGATGGAGTGTACCCTCAGCCAGTTTGCAGATGACACCAAATTGAGTGGAAGTGTCCGTGTCAATCTTCCTGAGGGTATGAGTGGAAGTGTCAATCTGCTCGAGGGTATGAAGGCTCTGCAGAAGGATCTGGACAGGCTGGAGCGATGGGCTGAGGTCCATGGGATGAGGTTTAACAAGGCCAAGTGCCGAGTCCTGCACTTGGGTCACAGCAACCCCAAGCAACCCTACAGGTTTGGGGAAGAGTGTCTGGAAAGCTTCCTGGCAGAAAAGGACCTGAAGGTGCTGGTGGACAGCCAGCTGAACATGAGCCAGCAGTGTGCCCAGGTGGCCAAGAAGGCTAATGGCATTCTGTATCAAAAACAGTGTGTCCAGCAGAAGGAAGGAAGTGATTATGTCCCTGTACTTAGCACTGGTGAGGCTGCAGCTTGAGTACTGTGTCCAGTTTTGAGAGACACAGTATAAAAAAGACATTGAGTTGCTGGAGTGGGTCCAGAGAAGTGCAACAAAACTGGTGAGTGGTCTGGAGAACATGTCTTTTGAGGAGCACCTGAGTGAACTGGGGTGGTTTAGTCTGGAGAAGGGGAGGCTGAGAGGAGACCTTATCACGCTCTACAACTAACTAAAGGAGGTTGTAGTGAGGTGGGTGTTGGTCTCTTTTCCCAAGTAACTAGGGATAGGAGAAGAGGAAATGGGCTTATATTGTGCCAGGGGAAGTTTAGATTGGATATCTGGAAAAAGTTTTTTTACTGAGAGAGTGGTGAGGCATTGGAACAGGCTGCTCAGGGAGGTGGCAGAGTGACCATCCCTAGAGACGTTTAAAAAATGTCTTGATGTGGCACTTGAGGACAAGGTTTAGTGTTCCTGATAATATTTAGTACATGGTTGCACTTGATCTTGAAGGTCATTTCCAACCTTAATGATTCTATACTGCTTTTTAGAACTACATGGCTGTGGAGGATGAAACTACAATATTCTCTGAAAACCTGCAAGGCAAACCTGACTTTGTGGGCACTTATCATTTTGCCAGTTTAATGGGTGTAATTTAAATTAGTCCTCGTAATATTAGTGCTACGTACTGTTTTGTAAGAGGAAGTATTTTGAATGGGTAGAATCAAAATCTCTGACATGTCTTTTACATTGGGATGGATACTGGTCCCTGTTTTGGTGTACTACTCTTTTTCACCAGGACAGCTTTATTTTGTTTCACCTAAAAGTCCTTCTATTTTGGGAAATTAAGATCTATGTATAAGGAAATCCTAAATCAATTAAACATAGGGCTCAGCTAATTTTATCACTGTTATTCTCAGCAGAGATGAGTTGGGAGTGGATCTGCTGAGGCGGAATCCTGAGTGCCCCTTCCCATGACAGGACAGCATGAACATTTGAATTTTTTCTCTTTATGTAACTTGCCTTTGCTGCAGAAGAGCATGGAGACAGCAGGCTTGAGATCCGGATCTGTCTTCTTAGAGTAGAAAGTTGGCTATCTTTAAATTCGCTTTTCTCTTATAAATTCACTGCATAATTTCCTTACTGCTTATGGGCAAATGAAAGGGTGGGTGATACCTAATCTCATTATTTTATGATATGTGTTATGATTTTTTTCTCTTAATGCTCCAACTTTGAAAATTAGAGCATTGCATTAAAATCTCAAATGCCATTAGACAGCCATGAGGCAGCGAAAAAAAGAAAGCTAAGGACATACACAGTGCACTTTTGATGCAAATTTTTTTCCAGCTTCTAAGCCTACTAAATATTACTGTCTTCTCAGTTCCCTTAGCAAACAGATACTATTTAAAGTATTTAGGTTAGACTAGATGTTTTAGCCTGAAACAAATGATGAGCATGTTATATGAGCATATACTGATGTGAGCAATTGAACTATTGGATCACAGAAGTTAGAACTTTCAGCTAACAGGGTGATGAGGGTGGGTGGGAGTTAATCAAGTTAATCATATGTGTAACTAGAGGATTATATAGAATGTTTCCAAGTCCCAGGTTTCTAGATGAATTGAGATGATAGCTTCAAAATACATCTCATAACAAAAAGAACCAAACCAAAACACACAGGAAAACAGACACACGAAAAAAAAAAAAAAAAACACAAAAAAGTAAAGCATATTGTAAAAGCAACCATATATCTTTCTTTTTAAAGCACATGTTTTTTGAACACATCTCATAGTCTCATATGGCTTGAGCTACCATTTTTGAACTTTTTTGGCAGCTCTGCAACATAGTACCTCTAGGACAGTTAAGATGGAGCCTGGAGAGTGACAGTGACTTTGAGTGGAATGACTGAAACTGGATATATGTCTACTTCAAGAATAAGAGACTTTTCTACCTTACACATGCTCTTTATACAATTTGACAAATCTCCAAATAAATTTTTCTTCTCACCCCTTTTAGAGAACTCTGAAATTTTGCAGAAATAAAGGCATCTTTTTGGCTTACGGAAGTTCTACTTCTTGTGATAAAAATGCAAGGCCAGTAGGAATAGAATCAATAAAATGACTTCTACACACAATAGTTTTCATGGGAGAGCTTTTAAGAAATTATCTGTTTGAGATATTACTTGAACTATCATAACCTTGGTGAATCTTAATTCCAACTTACCTCCCCTACTTTGATCGTCATATACTTAGGCAGGTAGTACTACTGGCATCAGAGTGACTACTCACCATTAGGAATATAAATCAGGGTGAGTAATCATCATGGAAGCCTCTAATGCTATAATTATAATCTTTTGCAAAATTGTACTCCCCTTGACTGCTCATCTTGCTTCATACTTAAAGTTAAGCCTTACACTTAAATCTTTGGTTAGTCTCTGTATCTTTCCATTATGGGATAGGATGTGGGGAATTGGTGATGCTGACTCATTATGATGTGCTGCCATAAGCTGCAGCTTTCCCAGAGCAGCTGGTTTTTCTGACAAACATAATAGTCGACACTAGGCCTTTGATTTTCTGCATATTTTACTTGCTTATTAGGTCTTGCTCTTTGTGTATTACTGCTTCATTCATTGTATTTATTGTACTTTATGTTCCCAGATGGTCAAGTATTTTCATCTGTATCTTCTATTTTGCTTTGCAGATGTTGCTTCAAGTTTTGATAAGCATGAGTGGATGCAGGTTTAAATTATAACTTAAGAAAATAAAGGGAGAAAAAAAAAATTACTGGGAGCTCAACTGTAACAAAAATAGTGGAAGGAAGCAGAATAGTAGAGGTATACAGTTTTCTACTGCACTTTTGAGAACTAAAGCAGTATTATGAATAGCTGAAGGTCTGCACATGAACACATGCCACTTACTGAAAATTGTTCCTCTGACTATCACTTTCACTTGGAAAATACTCAAGTCCTTGGCAGTGTACTGCCAACATTCATTCTGAGCCCTCCATATGGACAGAGAAGATACTGTTTAATATCTCATGTATCTGATGATTTCCCACTTTCATAGGAGAGGTTCTTGTTTGAGTTTTGCCTAAGGAAAAAAAGATAGTAGCATTTCTGTCACTTATGCTTCATGTTTACTAAGTAATTTCTTTTATCATTAATCACAATGGTTTGTATCTGAGTTTTAGCTTTATGAGTTTTTTTACTGTTTTTGGAACTTGTCGTTCCCTAAGCATCTGTATATCCTCAATTTATTATCAACACTTTGCTATAACAGATTAAATATATTATCTACTTTATATTTTTAGAAATTTAGGACATTTTCATGTTTTTCCTGGTAATAATACCCACTATCAATAATAATTTTCATTTTGTATTTTATTCACATACTATAATCTAGACCATGGTATTCCATGTAACTAGCAATAGGACAAGAGGAAATGGGCTTAAGTTGAGCCAGGGGAGGTTTAGATTAGATATTAGAAAAATTTCTATACTGAAAGAGTGATGAGGCATATTGGAACAAGCTGCCCAGGGAGGTTGTGGAGTCTCCATCCCTGGAACTGTTCAAAAACATGTAAACCTGGCACTTCAGGACATGTTTAGTAGTCATAATAAAGTTGGCTAGATGGTTGGATGCGATGATCTTAGTGGTCTTTTCCAACCTTAATGATTCTATGATTCTGTGAGAGACTTACAAAATTAGTGATTTCATAGCAATATTAAATACATGAATTTGTTTCTTTCTAGTATTTTCAGGAAAACTTTGGTTTGTTGCATTTTATTCAGATTATTGAATTTTAGGTCACACTGGGTTTGATTTTTTTTGTTTGTTTGTTATGAACTCATTAAAAGGGGGTCTGGTTCCCAGGGTCTCTTTTTTTGTTTGCTTGTTTTTTTCTTTTGGCAAATGGATTTTGAAAATAGGAAAACTCAATTCATTTAATGTGGTGCATAACTAGTTCATAGCCCAAGAGTGTATCCTCTATATGATTTGAAGATTACTATACTCTTGTCCTATTGTATCTATTGAAGGGAGATCAACTGGCTATGAAGATAAATAAAAATTTTTTAGATAGATTTGATCCTTTTACTTCTGGTAGAAAAGCAAGAAAGAATTACTGAGTTACCATCCTTCTGTGGGCCAATTATTGTAAGATGCCACTGGAAGATATTAAGAAGACTGATGTTGGGTATCATGCTTATGAGTAACCAAGAGAGTATTCAGTTTCAATATGTATTTTGAAAGATTTTATCATCTTGAATGCTAGTTGTGGTTTAGAGTTAACGTAATTTTGTTCCAGACATTACAAACAGGATCAAATGAAGCATATTTTGATTTGTACATTTTCTAGTCTTCTGTTTAGGGAGCCTTGTAAACACATAGAATAAGTTCCAGGCCTCTAGAAAACATCTTAACAGCATCATTCTCATTGCTTTGTGTGAACCACTTGCCTTGTGGAAGGTCAGAATGTCACAGATGTTTTAGAGCATCCAGAGAAAGAAACAATCCTTATTGTCCTGAAGCTTTGCTATTCCCTGCTGCTTTGAAGGTGGTAATGCTGGGTCACATCAGCCCATAGCGGCCAGCACAGCTCCCCTGGGTGCCCTTAGGGCTTCTCTGCAGACACTCCTCAGCTGGAGAGCCATCATGAGAAATTCACCACAGAAATGAAGGGTGAAGTTTTAACCTCACAGTACTACACTAACTCCATGCCAAGCTCCCAGAATAGTCTTGGAAGGTCTCAGTAATAGATCTGCTTCTTTACAGGGACCACAGAACCAACCCTGGTGTATATACCTGTTTTGAAAGAGAGTGAAAAAGCCCCTGTACCACCTGTCCTCCAAGAACTCCTGATTACTGTTCACACCCGCTGAATAAAATCAGTTTCTAAACTATTTTCTGAGTACATGTATTTATTCCCAAACTCAAAAGTAACCCCATCCTCGAATTCCCAACCAAAATGATCCACAACTGACATCTTTGTTATACACTATATAAGGGGAATTAACTGTTGCCTCCAATATGATTTGATTTCTGTGTATTACAGCCATAGTATAGCTATCAGTCCATTCTTCAGAATTTACCAAGTCTTGGTAAAAGTGATAAATTTCAGTCCTTGGAAATTAAGATGATATTTATGACTGAATCAAGATGTGCTCACTGGATAAAAAAAGTAGTTTTTCTTGATATAGATGCATAGTGAGTGCTAAATGAAACTGAATTATGCTGATTAGAGATATATTTACTTTAAATAATGTGAACTTTGCATGCATGTAATTAGATCTTTAATGCTAATTTTAGAAAATTGGTTGGGTATGGTCAGCATGATCTATTTTTTATCAGCACTTCAAATGTATTCGGGCTTTGATTCTTACTATATTTTTGCAGAACATTAATTTTTATTTATTTAATAAAGTAATTAAACTCAGTTCAGCACATATTTGTGGAGGTAGTATAAAAAGGTCTTGCTGTGATACTAAAGGCAAGATGTCTGTTTTGTGGGTGAAATTATTACAGTAAAGATTAAGAATCAATTTTTGAAATCTAAATTTAGAACTTTCTTATTTATACAAATAGCAACATTAAAAAAACCACAGCTTCTTACAGAGTTCCTTTTGATTGGAGATAGTTTGCGCTGCTATTCACACAGGCTGTTTTCCAAGACCTTTAAACTCCACTGACTGACACAGAAGAAAAGCGAATACAGCTTCCATGATTAAAAGAATAGAAGTTTTCTTACGATTCATCTGGTGCAAACAGTTTTTGTGGGGGCCTTTTGTAGGGTACTTTTTTTGCAAGGAACAGAATTTGTAGCAAAGAACAACAACTTTAAGATCTTTTTATTTTTCAGATGTCTGTAGTTTAACAAGATTTTACTGTGTTTGAATGATTATGAACTTGCCCGCTCTACCATTTTCTCAGGGAGGTGGCACTTGCCTGTGATCCCAGCCTGAGGAAGGTTTGGTTTGTCTGCTTTTTAAGAAGATTGAGAGGAACATGGTTACTCAATGACAGCTTTATGTCCAAGAGGATTTTTGTATTTATGATTATAGAGTTTTATCAGTAAGAAATTACAGTAAACTTATAATTTAAAGTAGGTGATTTAATGATATTTCAATGCTGTGCTGAGATGTAGGGATAAAAAGATATTTTTTTACAGACTGGAAACAATGGCAGCATGTAACAGAGCAAGAATGTTCATCCAGAGAAAGGTCTTGATGAAAACAATTAAAGATCGAAAAAATGAAATAAAACCATTTTACACTGAGCAAAGAGAGAGAAGGAAAAAGGAAAATTCAAGACTGCAACAGCCACTGCAGATAAATTGTTGAAAACACAAATAGTTGAATTACCAAAATAATTTCTAAATATGATTCCAGTTAAAGAAATAGAAATTACCTGTAAAATTAGTAAGAAAGGAAAGTAGATCTATAAATAAAGTAATCAGAAAAATAAATAAGGGATAAATGATTTATTAAGAGATAGGTGCTGCATACCTAGCTTATATGGCCTGGTTTCTGAAGTATACATGTGTCCCCCTGATTCCAGCCAAAATCTACTTCTGAGGGTAATCTATATTAAGTAATTGAAAAGGTTAAGCTGGACTTTCCTTGGGGGAAAAAACAAAACAAAACAAAAAAAACAGTGTGAATGTGAACAAAAGTGGTCATGTCCATGTCATTTATGGCAGATTTACTCAGGGTACTTGTGGGCACTAGGAAAATATTAGACTAGCTGAAGAAAGGGGCTTAGGAGGGAAATTCCCAAGCAATAGGATCATGTTTGACCCCATGAGATTTTATCCTTTATCTCCGTGCAACAATGTCTAATACTATAGGACTAAAGGTGGCCAAACAAATTAATAAATAATGAAAATATTTTCTGAATTAAAAGAATTTTAATAATTCTATTAAAGGCCAAATATAGCAGTTTGAGAATTGTTTCTTTTTAATCCAAAATGAGCAGCCACATTAGCTCGAGGTGGGGGCAGTGTTCGGATACCAAATTAGACAAAACAGTAATTTTTAAGACTTGAATTACTAGAAAAGGCATGTATTTTTTTTTATCCCAATTTCAGTCTTGCTGATGTTCTTACTAGCAGGGAACAATCTGTTTAATGTCTCTTCTGACATTAAGACATTCTCAGTCTTCTATTTTCTGTATCTTTTTAATGATCATAGCATTAAAAGCTAAGAAGAGGAAATATCATCCAGCATGACCCACCTTCTTTTATTGTTTGATATCCAGCTTTATTATCTCCTACCTTTAAAGGGTCAGTACTAGAGCCTGTAACTGATCACTCTTGTTTTCAGCTTGGGAAGACTGAAGCACTGTTACTGCATTCAGTTTTGTTCTGTTTTGCTGCCCTTAGTTGTCACTAGTTAAATCTTTTCCCCTTCCCAAGAAACGAAGTGCCTCCCATGAATAGTGCCCTTATACAAGCTTCCTTTGTCTGAGGTCTTCTCACTCACCAGAATCAGCGGTATAATAAAAATGTCACTTTAATTTTTAGTAGAAAATGCTTGACTTTTTTAACAAGAGAGGAGCACTCAATGTTGAATCAGTCATGAAAGAAAAACTCTTTTCATGACCACTGGAATTAGTGGGAAAGGACAGTAAAGGAGAGAGCAAAGGGTGGGAAACTGGCTTTCTTCCAAAACAAGAAAAAGCTACATTTAAGGATGTAATTGAATGATTTGGTATTACTTTGAAGAATTAACACAGCATAACCTTTTAAAATTAATAAAACCTAAGCGAATAATAATCCCATGTGAAAAATATATAAATAACTGTTTGAAGTATTAACGGATGAATTGACAAATATTTTAAACTGGGAGAATAAGCAACAACAGAATTGCAGTCTGGTTTTCAAACTACAAACACATGCACACAAGGCCAATTATCGACAATGAAGTAGCATTAAAAAAAGGAAATGAGAAAACTAAAAAAAATTAACATCTTGTCAGCACACTGACTTCACTGCTTGCTTAATAGAAAAGGGTGTTATCAGTTTTATTTCCTTTGAGGATAGGAAAGAAGCTATTATAGTGCAGAATCCCTTGTGCCTATGAGAAAAGAGCTGAAAATAGATTGAAATATGTGTGGGAAAACCAGGCATAATCAAAACTCGTTATTCTACAGAAATATTCCAGGTTTTTTCCATCCTAGCTAATGGTACATTTTACACATTTTTCTGTTTACCTAGAGAAGCCAGTAATAGTATTTTATGTAAGCACAAAAAGGAGAGAAACTGAATTACAGCTAGTTTGCAGATAAATTCAACAATTGCTGCATAAAGCATGCATAAGCAAAGATACTCAAACCCAATAAAAAGGGGCATTCCTACAAATACTAACAGAGTATAATTAACAGAGAGTTATCACTGAATCTATGACATACACCAAAGGTTAAATATTGTTTTGTGTGCCTAGAAACAGGCGTGGGAGGCAAAAAATAAGAGCTATTCATCACTGAGGCACAGTGAGACTTGTCAATAACAATCTCGCAAAGGCCACAACTTTCATCATCTTTATAACCGATGGCTGCGTAATGTAAGATGATTAATGTAAAGCGTGTCTCCTGGAAATGGAGAATTTCAGTTAGGATAAGTGACTATTAAATGACTGGTAATATTTATCTCATTCTAAGACATGATGCTTGCCTTTTCACAAGCAGGCCTGGCATAACTGTGTGCTCCCAAATATTGAAAGCCTGTGCCATGCTCAGACTGCAAAAGGACAAGGTCAAAACGCATTTCAAGGCATGTTCAGCACCAAAATGGGAATTTGGGTCTACATCACCAGGGAGGCAGAGATTTCTATGCTGGTGATTAGAGCCTTTTACAGTAAGTATAAAACTGGAATACTGAAGAGGAATCTAGCAGGGAATGATAAGGGGGAGGATTTGAGACAGAAAGGCACACATACCGACAACACCAGACTCATCATTACCCATTAAGCCTTCTCATTTCTTATTCCTCCATGGCTTTCTACATGAGGAAGTCAAACAGAAAAGCTGGCTTTATCTTGTTTTGTTGTCTTATTGCTTAGGCTGCTTCCACTGGCTGCTCTCTCTTTCTCTGGGATCGTAATGTATTTTCACTGCAAAGTTCATGATACAAGAATCATAGCACAGAGAATGTATGACATGGAAAAGTGTGTGAAGAGCTGTTGACGGTGAAGAAAGGAACAAGTTAGACTAGCGCTGGGAAAAGAATAAGCAGGGAAAGTGATCTAGACAGCTGATATCTGTCTTATCTACTGCTACTGAATAAATATCTTGTTTTGATTGGAAGTGGCCAGGAAACCAAAACAGTCCCTCAAAGAAGTCCCTCTTTTGTTGCTCTTTTCCAAAGAACAAAGGCAAAATATAAAATGCCACAAATTATTTCTACTTCTAAGCTTTTATTATTACTTTTCAAGTGCTTGTTAATATGTCATATCTGTTTTTCAAGTTAATGCATAGCAGCTTTTTGCTTTAGCCTCTTGTGATGCTATGCAGCACACTCCCCTTGCTACCAAGTACAATATAATCTGAATAAGGCATCTTTGACCCAAATTACAATTGCTCTGATTCTCTGAACAGATGGAAACACTGTTGTACATGATCTTTTTGTGAAGAGAAGCTCTTCAAATAGACCAGTATGACTGCAAAGTTAATCTAATAAACGTAAAAAGGTCAAACGAACTTGTTTCCTTTAGCAAACTTCCATCCTCTCCAAAATGCCCCGAATTTCTTCTTTTCCATACTTCATAGAATTCATCCCAAATTCACTGGAAATAGAGGCAATCACATCTTATAGAAAATGTTATATGTTCCCATCATAAATATCTTTGTAGTATATTGTCAAACTTTTGGTGATTAGCATACATTTTTAGGTTTAAAAAGATAGTCCTGTTTGATTATAGCATAATTATAACATAAAAAAAAAGTTTAACAGAAAAAATGGAAGCTTTATTACTCAATTTTCCATGACTTCTCCAGCAGAATGTTTCTGAAGGTCCTGCTTTGCTGCTAGAGAGACAGGGAGCAAGTGGTGTAGCTCCCATGGATTTCAACGGATTAAATTTTGATTTTTAGAAGAACCTGAATTCCATGTCAGATACAGGAGACAACAGGTACTCTTTAAAACCTGCAGAGCCTGTTGTCTGAGATCAATTGTAAAAACTGTACAGCTTCCCAACAATCTTTTTCTCCTTCTAAGTTTTACAAGATGATTTTTCTGACAGATACATCTGTACTACTTGCCTAATAATAGCAATTGTCTGTGTAATTGGGTGCATAAAAAGGTGGCTAAGCCTTTGAGGAAAGGCAGGTAAACATGCAAACAGTGCTTGTAATTGGTACATAAATTTAGGTAATTTAGTTGTATTTGTATTTCTTGCTTAATGAGGATATTTAGAAGCTTGATACTTGTTCTGCTTCCCAACTTTCCAGCCTCTAAGCAGTGATCCTTTATTGCATTTGACTTTACATAGCTTTCACAAGGCCCTACACACAAAATGCACTTTTATAAATGAAGCAGGTCATTTCATTTATATTCCTTTTCCACAAATAATAAAAAGTAGGACAGTATGGAACAATAGTTTGTAGATAATTCACACTGTTTTCTCTTGAGTTGTTTCAAACTTAGGATTGAGCTCCACAGATCAAGCTTTGTATGGGCTGTCCTCTGCATAAAACGGTTTTGAAGACAGACTTCAGTTGACTGCTCATAAAGAACAGATTGCTTTTCTTCTTCATAATTCAAGTTCACTTCTTCCCATAATTTTCCTTCATTCTTGAGACAAAGCAAGCTTAAGTCGTTTATATATTCTGATTTCAAGTTTTTTCAGGGTTCTGTTGTCATCAATTAAATATATTTCATCAATTCCTGCTGAAATCATCTACAAGTTCTACCTACAGCTCATTTTTATTCTAATGCTAATTACTGATTTCTAACTTTCTGGAATTCTCCTTCCATCCCATTTTTCCATTAAATTAATTAATTCTGCTCTGTACTTCATATCTGTCAGTTCTTCCGCTCTCTGCTTCATATCATGTAGCTTCCATGCTCTTTCATGTTTCCTCTAATGTCTCAGATTATGGTCATATTGACTGCCTACTTCTGTTGTTACTGTTTACAATTATCTGGTAAATTCCCAAACAGAAATGATAGTGGATACTAGTCCACTGATGACTGGTGCCATCCTCACAAGAGTTAATAATGGTGACATGATTTCTGAGGCAGTGACTGCTGGTCTGACTCCAGTTCTGGGCTGCAGGGGTAAATCATTTTCTGTAGCACTTTGAAGCACATGCAAGGAACAGCAATGCTTTGATGAAGATGAACCCAAAAAAGATTTGGCAGGCTGTTAGCCAGCAATCTAAAATTGTGTCCACATCCTTTCTTCTTGAAACTGAAGCCCATACACACCATAGGAGATTTGCAGAGCAAATACTAAATTAGGATGCAGTCAACAAGCACTGTGGTAGTGCTGATGACTGCTTTTTATTACTGTTTTTTTACAGGTAGTAGCAGTTACAGATTTAGTCCCTACCGTTATAATTCTTGGCAGTAATTGTCCCGTTTAGTTTGTGTACAAGTTTTAAACTGAGACATTATTAGTTGATTAAGAAATGTTCCACTGATATCTCATATCATTTGTCACAGCATGTAATCATGAATATAATCATATGCAGAAATAGTTGCATCACCATTAAAATGTGTGAAAACTGGGTAACTTTAAAAAATAGTACAATGTCTGTTATTTTATTTTACTACTTTTCATAGCTAATGTCATCCTTTTCACATCCTTTTCCTGACTGAAGAAATTTTACCTAAACAGGAGGGATTAAAATTTCTACCAGATTGCAAAAAGAGGGAGACTTAATCAGGGAGAAGTTGATTTCCTGAGATAGAAAAATTGCCAATTATGAACAAGAAAAAAATCATTACTTGATGGCAAACTTCCTCAGACCCAAAGATGATTGACAAGGAAACACAGGAGTTTTAGGTGATCATCAATTCCAGTTTTTCAAGTCCCTACAAAGGGAAAATGAAGCAGTGTCAAATGTTACATAGATGTTACAAAACCTGCTATTATGAGGAAATTTTTGAAAGTGAATGTTATGAAACAGACCCCAGCACTGATATATTTTTTTCTGGGATTAGTCCTCTGAGACTGATGTTGCTACAACTAATATCAATCAGCGAAGAAACAGGAGAAAACAAAAATAAACTTATTTTCAATTATCCAGCTAACAATGCATTTAAGTATAAAGGAATATCAGAGAAGAAGATAGTCAGGTAAGGACAAGACCATGTTTGAATTCCAGATTCCAGTAGATTTCATTTATGAAGTTAGAGTAATTTTGAATCTTCCTCCTGTATTTTTTCCCAAGTATCCTTTTTTTGCAATTTGCTTTTCAGCAACGAATTGTGTAGCACTGAATTTGCAGTGCTCTTTTCAACACTTCTGTTCAATCCTATGACCCACAGCAGTACTGTTTAATTAAATGCATGGAACTCATCCACTCTGCTGTAGTAAATGATAGGTCACTCACTGCCACCAACAGGCTCAGGGTCAGATTTCTTACCCTTGTTTGATTTACTTCTAACTTACTGGTGAGATCACAAAACCTTCAGTCTTAGAGACATACATTAACTAGCACCAAATGATATTTCGTGGTCCAAGAAGCTGCAAAATTTTTATCTGCCTACTTATATCTCAGTAATGTTTTGTTTTGAAACACAGCACATAAAAAGAGAGTATGTTTGTTTGTTTGTTTTTTGTCTGTAGTAGAGTATAGTAGACAAAAGGTTTATTTTTATATACTTTCAGAAGAGCAGGCATTTCAGATACAGTTTTGACAAACTGTAATTAATATATCATAAAATATAAAGGAAGAACAGAGGAGGAAAAAAAGTCTCTTAGAGTAGTCATCATATTTTTTTGTCTGGAAAATACTTGTAAAAAAAGGTTTGATCCATTATCTCTTTTGCATTTTAAAGATTTTTACAAATTGAAAAAAAAAAAAGTGAGAAGCTTTTTGTCATATGAAAAGGAAGATAAATAAGAGTGACACGTATTAACAAAAAAGCACTGATCCACTCATTGTTACAAGCAGGTAGCCTTTTCTCCTGAGTTTCCTAACATCTGCTCAAAACATTTATTTTCAGTTTCACCAATATGCAAATCCTGAGCCTCATGGCCATTCCAGGTATTCTAGGCTGCACAAATGGTCCTGATTGCTGCAAAGCTGATCTCCATAAGTTACGCCATACCTTCAGAGATCTTTAACAGTAGTGCCCATTACTAGGAAAGGCATTGCTGTTGCTCTGAGAAACTCTATATTGTCTGAATTATAGAATACACAGTAATGACAGTGATACAACTAAAGTATAAAACTAACATAAAACATTAATACTTTTATGAGAAAATTCTACTATTTGTGGTGTATAGATAAAGCTGGAATCAGTATCTCTTGTACACCTTCCTTTTACAAAATTGTCTGTAGCTCACTACAAATTTAGAAGACCAAAGGCTTAAAATCAGAATTTAGTGTCTTTTCATTCATGACATTAACTATTAAATAATCGTACATTGTATTAAAAAATTAGTAAAAAATCTGATTTAGACAAGGCATGTGTTTCAAAGGTTTTCTACTTCGACAGCATATCAAAACAAACAGGGCCACAATTCCTTTCTTCTTCTTTGCAGGTATTATTTTCTTTAGGAGTCTAATTTTCCTCGAGGGGGTCTAGATGCTGCTAATTCTTATATTTTTTATATTCAGTAGCTTCCTGCACAAATAAACAGTATTCCCGAAGCATACGCTATCAGAAACCCACTTTTAATATAAATAATTTCCTGGCTGCCAATACCTTTGCAGGTCACAGATCTGTTGTGTGGCAAGAGGAACAGTCTTTCTGGTAGGAAAATGATGAGCTGTAGGGAATTTTGAACTCTTCCAGCTGACAAGCAGCTGCTATAGTTTACAGAGTGTTATTTCCAGTCTCTTCAGCTACTGAATTGGATTTAAAGTTCGATTTTTTTTCTGAGTCTTTCTGTGGCTAGGGCCCAGGCTATCTTAACTGATGTCCCAGAATGAAAACAGTGATTGACGATTTTGTTCTACAGGCAAAGGGAAACCTTTGCGAAGATGGTAAATCTTATTAAATAGAAAACAGTGCTTTTGCTGGGGCTAAGTCTGAGAAATCGACTTCTCCAGGAGGCAAGGACCGGCACAAGTTTGAGTACCACCTCCCTTTCCAAGTGCAAATTGAATTTTCTTAACCTTTCCTTCTGTAACATAAACAACTAGACAAACAGTCAGACAAGAATTATATGTTGTAAAACAAAACATTGCACAGTAGACACATCTTCCCCTGGGGAGAGGAATGAAAGAATAAACATGTAACAAGCATTAGTCACATTGTTTAATGCACTACTGGAAGACACTGAAATATTCATTGCAAGTGTGCTATAAAGAGGTATATAAAGCATAATAAATATACTATATAACTTGCCAAATCATCTACTGCATTCTTAATCAGACAAAGTTAGAATGAATTTTAAGAGTAGTTCCATGTACGGTTGAGGAGGGCAGCAAAATTTTGCAAAAACGACAGTGTCGCATTTGCCTAAGCACAGGTACAAAAAGCATTCCTGAATTTTTTAATAGAATTCCTTATCAGCACCTAAGATTGGCAAATTGTCAAAGGCAATCTTGAGTGACAAACAGTAGAGATATATCCTGAAAAAGGGAGACTGGCCTTATCATCATCATCATCTGGCTGTTTCCTAGCAACCTTTTAGTATCATCTCAGTTTTATTTCCATTTCTGTAGGGACTGAGGTGGGAGCAGTTAACAACTACAGCACACAGACACAGTCCACCTAGGAAAAGAGAATAGCCAGTGGAAGCTGAACTGAAGGAAGACAGAAGTTACTTTTGTGCTCCGCAGAAAGCCTTGGAAATACTTGCTGCTGCACAGGTGAAGATTCCGTCTCTGATCGAAGACTCATATCTACAGTCAGTCACTTGCAGTCTGTAGTTTTTCAGCACTGCTTTGTTGGAATAGAATATACTATTTCAGTTGAAAGGGACCTACAACATCATCATCTCATCCATCTGCCTGGCCAATTCAGGACTGATCAAACTGAAGCATATTAAGAGGATTTTCCAGATACCACTTAAACACTGACAGTCTTGGGGCACCAACCACCTTTCTAGGAAGCCTGTTCCAGTGTTTAACCACCTTCTCAGTAAAGAAATGCTTTCCTAATGTCCAGTTTAAACCTCCCCTGGCATAGCTTTGAACCATTACAACATGTACTATCACTGGATATCAGAGAGAAGAGACCAGCAGACTAGCACCTCCCTTTCTTGCATAATAGTAAAGTTTATGCTGGGAAAAAAAAAAAAAAAAAGATTTGTAATAACTGGATTTTATAATAGAGATAGCTTTTCTAGATGTTCTGATTTTTTGTTTCTGTTTTTGTTTTTCTTTTATTATTTTTTACCTATGTGGAATGTTTCTCATGGCTACTTACCCCTTGGGGTGGGATTTTCAAACTGCATTAGATGCAAGTCAGCTCTGTCACAATTCTTTCTTTAGACCAGGCAGTGGTGAAAGGTGAAAAATGTCACATCTTGCAGAGAGTGAATCGAATCTCTCAGTTTTCTACTTTTCCTAACAATTTCTCATGTGTTGCCATCTTTAATAGAATTTAACTTCTGATGTGGGTTTCATTAAAGCCAATGGAAGCTCTTCAGCCTCTTAGTGCCATAATGTGTAGGGGACAAAAAGACACCATGAGCTGTCCCCAGAACTGGACACCAGGGCTGTGCACACAAATCTGCACCATGCAGTCAAGCATGCTTCTCTAATCATTCCTGTACACTCTGCAGCATGCTGGGGATACAGACCTAATTTTTGACTGTGCAGTTGAGGGACTTACCCGCGTTTCATATATCAGAAATGCATGTTTTATGTGGGGTCTCCAATGTCCATTTTATTCTGCTCATTTGACTTTGTTAAGTGATTGAGGAGTGTTGGCAGAGTCGTTGCCATGGTATGAGGAAGAATCCAGGTGGATCATGCAGCTGCAGTGCTTCATTTCCGTGTTGAAATCTCTAGGCTGCATGTTCAGTAAATTGCTCAGTACTGGGGTGCTAATGGCTCTGTAGTTGTGACACAGGAGTTTGTACAGAATAAGCCAGAGCTTTCCTGAGGCTACAGAGAAGACAGAGTATATCAGGAAGTATACTCTCCATCAAGAAAGATGCACACATTAGTAAGACAACTGAAAAATGGAGGGGAATGGGAGTAATGAATTCCTTGAAATATTTACAGGTGCACTATAGGAATTTCACCATATGTGCAATGGCTTTTACTAGAGAGTAAATTATGCAATACTCTGCCAGTTACTGGCAAACCTTCCATAGACTTTAGTGGTTCTGGGATTTAATCAAGCACCACAGAATTAATGCTTCTCTCCAAAAACCAGTAATTCCAGCTTTAAGTAGCTAAAACGTTGTATCTCTCACTTTTAATGCATGATTTTTTTCACAAAATCTAGGATTTCTTTTGTGTTATATCACTTTTTATTTTTATACTTTATTTACATCAAAAGTGAAAATTCTGAGAGTGAGATTTTGTTAAAACTGTAGGCCAAGGTAAAGAGCTTTGGACTTCTCTTGCTTCTTCGCAAGTTCTTGTTTTACTGCTCTGTTTGGCTTTGCAGCACATCTTTAAATTGTCTCTTGTAGAGTCACTGAATTGTTTAGATTGGAAGGGACCTCTTGAGAACACTTATTCCAACTCTCCTGCTCAAGTTCATCTTCCTTTACAATACCTGTGTTCACTTTCTACCCTCTCCTGTGACCATTGTGAGCACACCATCCATATCCATCTTTTCTGAGCCTTCTTCAAGTGTAAGGGTTTGTGGCTCAGTCACAGGCAGTCACTGGCTCCATACAGGAGGTGACCCAATTTAGGGCCTTTCCTGGGAGCCAGGAGTGAATGGTGCTGGGGAACAGATATCTCTTGTCCCCTGGGTAAAACAGGGAGTTTTAACTTCATCTGGTGGAGAAACCATCATAACTTTGCTCAGTCAGGATGGAAGTGTTGGGTGGGGTGTGGGGGCAAAGGGCAGTTCTGGGTGCACAGCTGGAGTCTGGAGCACAGAAGGAGTTATGGTCCTGGATTGTTACCTTTGTTTTGTCTGCTATTCATCAGCCTTTCAGTGAGGCCTGTTGCCTCTTGCCTGGTTTGGCTCAGATGGCTTGAGTGCTGTGGGGCTGCACCCCATCAGTGTGGGCACTGACCCTCTGCACTGTGGCTGCCCTTGGCCTCCATCATCCCAGTCCTGAGGAAGCTGCTGGTCTGCACAGCACCCTGGCAGTGAGCTCATGCCTTCTTGAGCCCTGAGGTGGCTACCATGAAGACTGGGCCACATGGAGATCAGAAACAAGGCTGGAGACCCTGCAGCATCTCTAGAGGGTGCTAAAATGGAGTCCTGGGGACTAGCCCTGGAGGAGGTGGACAGGAACAGTCAGGTCCACCAATGCTCTCACAGCTCTGAGAAAGACTCTCTTAGGCACCCAGCTCAATTTGGTATGTGTTGTGAATAAATAACAATAATTGGCTGGTACAAGTAAAAGAGCCTTCACTCAAACTGAGGAAAATTGAGCAATAACATTTCATTTTTGTTAAACAAAAGAAACAGTTAGGAAATGGCAAAACCAGTAAGTGATGCCAATGCAACTGCAAGGTGGTCTCATTAAGAGCATGATTTTGTACAAACTTTACACAATAATTGTTGAAAGACTTCCAGTATTACTTCGAAAGTTCAAACATACCTCTCTTAAAATCCACTGGATTTTGGTTTAATAGTTTATTCCTTGAAGAGATTAATTATTTATTGATTTGTTAATGAGAACAATGATCTACATACAAAAACTGAAGTGGATGTAAATGAGATCCAATTGGAGGGACATTAATGTACTCACTAAATTTAAGTGCAGATGTTAAAACTGGCCCCAGGTATAAAAGGCATTCTTTTTCAGTTGGATTCTTACACTGTCAGAAAGTACATTTTAAGAATGAAATGGCATAATGTTTTCCTTTTTTTTAATATAGGATTGTAAAAGTGGCTTAGCAACAGAATGGTTTTTTTAAATCACCCAATACTTCCTTACTTAAGACTATAACCTCAGACTGCATTCAAAGTACTTCTGTAGCTAATATGGTACACAAATGTAGCTTTCCCAACATGTCACATTAGAGCAGAAGCTCTAGGAGAAAAGTGATGAAGGAATTTCAGGACCTGAGAAAAAAATTGTGAATCAGTATGCTTTTCAGTCTGAGCATTGGGAGAGTTCAGCACATTTTGCTACAGTCGGGAAAAAGAAATTTATTGTAAATGGTATGCCATTAACCTTTAAAAGTAACTTTCCTTTAGCAGGAGTGGTGTTCTACCAGCATCATATTATACTATCAGTTCCTCTGAGTAATTGAGGCTATTAAACCACCTCTTAAAAATTAATTTCTCTCACTGATAATGGGAGCATCACTGATCCCTGAAAGAATAAAGTATTTTTGAATTGACCCAGTCTGGAAATACTGCCTTCTTCCAGTGTTGTGTTTTATGAGTAAATAGTGAAAAATTGAGTTTTTATAAAGAAAAGTGTTCTCATCTGTTTGACTTCCACAAGATATAATTAACTGAATTCCCAATTGGGCAGTTTGAGCAGTTTCCTTTCTTAAAATTAAACACTGTCAGTAGGTTGGTATCCCTCTAAATAGCTTGTGAGCCCTACAGTGATGCTTGCTTTCATGCTGCTTCCAAAGCTACTAGAAATGCATCCAAAGCAGTACCATGCATTATTAGTTAGGCTCTACATGTTCTGTGTGGTCATTTATCTGGAACTATATGACTTTGCACAGGTAAATTATAGGCTCATATGAATGTCTTAAGCTCCATTGAAAGAAACGTCACTCCATGGAAGACATTAAGTGTAAGCTTAGTTATACTGTCCTAAGCTTAATTTTATGTATTTGCATCTGCGATTCCATATGTACTAAAGATAGAATCTGTCATCAGTTTGTTTTACACAGTGCCATATATGTCTATTGGATTCTGCAAATTATAATTAAACTTATAAAATTTCCTTGAAAAAAATGGAATGGTTCTTCTCCATGTGAGGTCATTCTTTTAAATCCCCTATCAGCAAAAAGAAAGAACAAGTTCAAGCTCAGGGAATATTGTTATTAAAAACTTCCCCGTTTCTAACACATATTCATTCTCTCTCAATCTCCCTCGTTTCTTTCTTTTCCTCTCGAATTCTGCTCCTTACACCGTTTGCGCTCCTGAGTGTCCTCTGTTCTTTCTTTTCTCTCTATACGTTGTTTTCTCTGTCCTTAGCATTTGTTCATTTTCTTTGTCGATCTCCAGGGTATCTTGTGCAAAAATTTATGAGTGGTATGTATTGGACCCACTGAGCTATTTTCCAGAGATACATGGAAATGCTTTGGTGCATGATCACAGAAATGGTAATATTTTGTTGTGGTGGTTCTAGCTGTTGATTTTTAAGTATTGATCTCCTGTTTGTTTGAGGGAAACAAAATTAGAGTTAACTAGAAGCTTGGGATTTTCACAGTCCAGGCCAAAATTTAAAGCACTCCTGTGTGTGATGTGCTGTAGTTAATAGAGAGTGATTTCTGGTTTTCTTTTGTTTCTGGTGGAGTGGTTGCATGTTGCAGGGCCTCTCCTTGTCTTTAGCAAAGGATAAAACAACTTTATATTCCACAAGTTTCAGCTTTGTTTGACCAGTCAAAAACTGTAAGTGCAAAAACTCCTGCTGTGTTAAATCTGGTTAGAGAGCTTGCTGAGAAGATTTTTAGTGAATGTTGAGACAGGCACTGTTACCATCATTCTTCATAATTGGATATTTCTTTTGGCTGATCTTATTTATGTTTGCTTTGAGACCCAAACCAGGATATTATTCAGAACTTAATTTATTTCTTTTAAGTAAGTAGGAAGAAACTCCAAAACAATGTTATTTATAGATGTTTTAGCTTTTAGATGCCTAGATATGTGATATTTACTTTATTCTATTTTACTTTACTTTCGAATCTTTAACATATTCCTCTCAAGCTGCATTTCAAACACTTAGATCATAGTGCAATGGTAATGTGTTGGATAATGACATTTTTATTTTAAAAAACCAGTGTTTAAGGGCCATTTAGAGAAAAATACGACGTTGCATGTTCAGTATACAATACAGTATTTTACATTTTGAGGGAGCATGGAATTCAGCTTTAGAAACATCCCTAAAGCAGCTTGCTATCTGCCACACTTTGAGCTTAGAAATATCTACACCTACCTCAAAGATGATATCAGAGCCTAGGACCAGAACTGCAATCATTGGATCCATGCCTGGAAGTGATATGCTTTCCTCCAAACACTATACTGTCTTACAGTTGGTTTGATCAACTTGCAGAAACTGAGCCCCCTATTCTTTTGTTCTCCATTCTCTGCACTGCTTCTTTAGGGTTTCAATACAGTAACATTAAAAAAAATTAAAAATATCCCAAGCCAATACCGATTCTTCTATAGAGTAGTTCACTAACACTTAACTGTCACAAACATTTTCACGTGGGCAACAGGAAACATTGGTATTTTTCCCCTAAAATAAAATTATGAAGATAAGAATACAAAACTGCAAAGCACATAAGAAAACTGAGATTTTTTTTGACATTTTTTGCTTTACTTTCATCTCACCAAGATCATAGATACAAACATCCATGGCAGGGAATCAGGATTCATTTATTATGAAGATCTAAAGAAATATGACTTCCTGCAAAGACATGAAAAGTTTCCATCAAACTACAGACCACCTCTGCTGAAAACATATTTTCTTCCCAGATGAGTTTGCAAGCTGCTAGCCATTCCCTGTCATTCTCCATTTTAGAAGATCCACTCCTAAAAAAAATTAATTCTGGATAAACCTGTGAAAAAATGAACAGTTTCAGAAGGAAAAATTCAGATGACTGTGATTAATGAGGTCTCCTGATTTTTGGTGGCATATTTTAAGAAATTACCGTGCTCATTTATTTGCTCTGTTTGTTGTTTTTTTTTTTCTTTTCTGACATAGTAACAGAAGTAAATGTATATTATCCTCTTGGTCTTGACACCCTGTGGCACATCATATTATCCTAAACTGAAATGGATGCTTTCGTGTTCATTTCATAGGTTGTGAACTGTGGCAATTTAGAAGACAGTGCACTTTACTTTTGTTAGCAATGACAACCAGCAGTAGGTCAGTTCATATAGGAAGACAATAACATCTTGAAAAGCCACTGTTAATCAGTTAGAACCTTGACTCTATACTGATATAATGAAATTAAATAAGGCTCAAGCATCTGCTGCAATGGCTAAATATTAATACAGAGAAGTCAACATGAGCAGGAAAGCAGTAAAAACCCCATCCCATGAACAATATTTTCATTAAGCAGAATATATTTGGCACCTGGGAGTAAAATTGCCTGGAGAAGGAAAAGTGATGGGTGCCTCACATGCACAAAATCAAGACAAAAGAAATTGTCTTCTAGTCCATCCAGTTCATGACAGTTCATGACAGTTCATGAACTATGCTACGTGTCCAGAACCTCAAGGAAAAAGAATGGGAGATAGAAGTGAAGAAAGAAGCAGCTTTCAGACCAACATCCTTTGTCACCAGTGAGTTTCCAGAAATCCTTAAGCATCTCGGCTATACTGCTATTTTAGATGGTACTGTTGCCAACCTCTTCCATGAGCTATCATAGCACATATGTATATTAATTGCCAAAGGTGTCAAATAAATCCTTCTGCATCTTGGCTTTCTTACACAACAGCCCACACAGAATGTCTTTCTGCTTTGTTATAGGCTACTATACTTCAAGTGAAATAATACACTGGGTTTGTGCCATTGACTTGCACCCTATGTATCCTACTTATGCCAGTAGATTTATGCATTACTGACAGTAGGCACAGACCATAGTCATATATTTCTCCCTTTCACTTTAGTGGAGTAAAATTAATGTGTCTGATTAAAATATCTTCACAGAGTGACAGGGACAGCAGTATCACTACAAGGGAGGTTCTCCTTGTGATTGAATATTACCTGAGGGGTTTCAGATGGTCTTTTAATTAATTTATAATAACTTCTGAGTATAAATGACAATACAAAATCAAGATATTGAGACAAAATGCCCACATGCCATTTGAGTTTTATTCAGTAATTCAACAGGCCTACTGAATGGCAATTCCTTCAGCATATGGCAAAGATTCAAGAAATTTCCAACATAGAATACATGACTGAGATGGCATTTTATGCATTACATGACTTGAGACATTAATCTGTTGGAACATATGTATTACTACAGGCCTAATTTTAAAGAATGTGTATTTGCCCTTGTTTCATAATTTCCTGTACATTTGAAAGATGTTACCAAAATTACCTTTGTGAATACATTTACAGGCAAATCTTTATACCCATTTTGAGCATGCTGAAGGTGCCTGCACAGTGATGCAAATATAATTATACACACAAAGCATATAGCAAAAATGTTACATGTGCAAATTTATTTTAGAATTAGATTTCTAGCATGTGCAGGAAAAAAGATTGAGAATATGTTAAAATATCTGAAAATAATTGCCACTGAATTTAATCAGGTATGTGCAATGTGAAGAAGTCAACCCAAGGTCAACTTAAAAAGGAAATGAATGATTTAAGCAGCCAATGCACAGGTCCAGATGACATGACTGGGAGGTTAAAAACAAGAAAGAACAGTTCTTCAAAGTTGTGCTAATTTGTAGCATATATATAGTAGAATCATATAAATGAAAGGTACACCCGTTATTTACAAATTAAGTTCACTAATTTCCTCATTGATAAAGGGAAAGAATGGTGATAAGAGAATTAAGACACATCTAACTTTTTTTCCTATTCTTATGAACAAAAAGTCCTTATTTTTTCATCAAAATTTTCATATTTTCATAGACAACATTCATTTCAGAGAGTAAAGAAGAACAGGCAAGCTCCATGTCTGTTCCTGCCACTTCCTGCTAGCCTCTTTACAAGGATCTTCAAGACTATTTCCATCTTCTATCTATTTATCCTACATTTAATATATATAGGAAAATACTCATCTAAAAATTAAATATGCATAAATTATCCTAGTCTGTGAGGTTTCCCTTCAGACTATAAGTTCCCCCTGTTGAGTTCACCTCATCATCTCACATCTGTACTCCAGACAATAGCTTACTTTATATTCCTTGAAACTATTCTTGACTTTACAGTCTCTTAAGACATTTTTCTTTCTTGACACCAAAGGAGACTGCATTTGCAGTTTAACTATTGTGCTATTCATGAAATGTTAGCTCATAGTTGTAAGGCACTAAAAGCCAAATAACAGTTGGAGACGGCTGTAAGAACATTGGACCTGAGGCCAAGTACTGCTTTGGAAGCGATAGCATATAAGATTTGGGAGAAATAGGCACTGTTTGAATAAATCATAACCAGCAGCATCTTGGTCCTTGAGTTTTTCATCTGATTAGATTGTTATGTAGGATGATGATTTTCAAGGAAGACCATCTGATAAAGATGAAGGATAGTCCAGTGTCTATAGATGTAGCCTAGAAACAAGGAGAGCAAAGTCCTTTGGGGTCTCATGTGCCCATCCATAGACAGGGAGTTAAAGTAACCTCCTGCTCACTGAGGTAATTAAAATAGGCATAAATACAGTTCAGAAACTAAGAAGTGTTGATACTGCTGCTGCATTGTTAGTGTATGTGTGAATGTGTGGGTGAAGAAGATGTATAAATACCTATGATAGGAATTTACAAAAAAAAGGCTTCTTCAAGGGAAAAGAGTTTTGTCCACTATTATAAAGGTGAGTTTGGAGAAGTGGCTTGCCATTTAAGAGTCCTTTTCAATGGCTAGTACTATCACTCAGTCAAGTTTGTTAGCTGCATTTACTTTCCATTCCTATTTAACATTGGCGCCTTAAAAATGAGGTATCTTAACCCAAGCAAGGCTCTTTCCATAACAGCTTAGGCACCTTTTGAGGACAATTAGCTCTTACAGAGAGTTAAAATCATAGGATAATTAAGGATTGGAGGGGCCTTAGAACATCTCCAGTCCAACCTACTCTTTCGCAGGGCTTTATCCAGCTGGGCCTGGAAAACATCCAAGGATGAAGACAGTACAACCTCTCCAGGCAGCCCATTCCAACTATCTGGCTGTTCTCAGCATAAAATGTTTCTCCTTATATCTAGTCTGAACCTCTCTTGTTTCAACATATGTCCACTGTCTCTTGCCTTTCCGTTATTCCTCACTGTGAAAAGACTAGCTTCACCTTCTCAATGACCTTCCCATAGCTACCAGTGGTCTACTGTTCAGTCATGACAAAGCTGCCTCTTCTCCAGCTGATCTCCCACAACCTCTCCTCACAGGGCAAGTGCTCCCTGAGCATCTTGTGGCCTCCGCTGGACTCTCTCCACGTTATTGATGCCTTTCCTGGACTGAGGGATGGGGGATGTGAGGAGGAGGAGAAGAAGAAAAACCTTCAAAAATGGACACTATTTCTAGATATTGTCTATTAAATATTGAGTAAAGGAGGGTAATAACTTCTGTTGATCTCCTGGTTGATGCCCTGTTTATACAGCCTCCAATTCAGTTGGCTTTTGATGTCAGGGCACTCTGTTGCCTCACATTCAGCTGCCTTCCAGGATCCCCAGGTCCTTTTTCACAAAGCTACTCCTTAGCCAGTCAGCCTTCAGTCTTTATCATCATAGTCCTTAACATTTTCACTGAATTTCGAAGGTTCCTGCTGGCCCATTCCCCTAGCCTCTTACGTATCTCTGGATGGCAGCCCTGCTTTCAATTTGTGCCCTCAGTTTGGTACCGTCTGAAAACTCAGTGAGAGTACACCCCATTGCCTCCTCCGGGTCACGGAAAAAAATGATCCAGAGAACATATATCTATTTAGACCTCTGTGATACTCACTTGTTACTGGCCTTCAAATAGAGTATCACCTATTAAACGTCATCCTCGGAGTCTAATCCTCCAGCCATCTTTCTGGTCATACATTTTTCTGCCCAAACAGACCATAATGTCCTAACTAGGTACAATGATAATGTAATAGCTAATGACATCTCACTGCTCTCCCCTTGACCACAGATCCATTCACCTTACTACAGAAGGCAATCAGGTTAGTCACATGTGATTTACCACCTCCTTCTATTGACTGTAGAAGTTTACATGAACTACTGCTTAGATTAGATTCATTTATACTGCTAAAATAAGATTAAACAAATCCTTTGTAAGCACAGGACTCTTTTCCTCACCAAGTGTTTGAACACTATCAGCTCTGACAGTAAATGAACTGAAGAGGTTTCAAGTGATAAAAGTATGACATTGCTTTCAAAAAAGAAGGGCTTCTGACAGACTGGATGGTAACTGCAGCATCCTGCCAGTTATAGGTTGGCTCCTCAGTACAACCTGACTTGGCAAAGCTGGCATAGTCACAAAAGCTGATTAGTTATGGTTAGAATTTTTTTCAAGTTTGCCATTTATCTTCCAATCAAACAATTGATAAAACTCCCACTGTTTTTTTGTGAAATCTAACTTATGCCATTAGAACAACTCAGAAAATCCAGCACGTCTCATTTGTTTTTGAGGTGCTTGAGAACAGCTGCATAAACTGGAAATTGGGTTATTCTGAAAGATGAGAGAAAGCTTTACTCAGCACAAGATTCTTGAAAATCTAGATATTAATTTCCAAATCTAGAATAAAGAATTTATTTGCCCTTGTAAAATACAACCTCTCCAATATATTTGAGGAGAGT
Organism: Chloroceryle amazona; assembly: GCA_027560015.1. NCBI lineage: Eukaryota > Metazoa > Chordata > Aves > Coraciiformes > Cerylidae > Chloroceryle > Chloroceryle amazona. The sequence continues at coordinate 29,225 of JANHFX010000544.1, read as the reverse complement.
ATAAGGACAGAAAATTATCCAGTGCATTTATCTGAGGAGTTGCTAAGAACATTTCCATTCTAGACCTAGTTTCTAGCAGCTAATAATATAAAACCAACACCAAAACCAAAACCCAACAAAAAAACCCACCACAACACCAAACCAAACCCAAAACAAACACAAAGAAATGAAACAAAAAAAAAGAACCAAGGAAACAAAACAAAACCACAGTTTTTAAAGTGGATATTAAATAAAAAAGTATAGTTCACATTTCTAACAATGTTACATACAGACAAAGATAAGATTCTATTAGAATGATGTTGTGAGTGCCATTCATTGGGTATTATGGTTCAGAAAATATTACATATTTTTGTATTCTAACTTCTGTCCTGAGAATCTTTATTTCAGCAACCTGTTGGACAGCTCAGACTGGTAAGCAAACATCTTCAGACTATAAAATATTAATATAGTTTAGTTTCTGTATACTCAGCTATCTGTGAATTCTATCCTATTCGCCAGTCTGCAGGTGCTGTTTCACTACTGAGACAAGCATTTTCAAGGTCTGCAATCATCTTCATAAAATCATTGGAACACATATTGGGTTAAATTATTTGTGTGTATACAGCCAAGTACAAAACAAGACTCCAAAGTTTGTATTGTCTCTATACATCAAAGATTTCTAGTTCACAGTTCCAAGGAGTGTGCTGAAAACTAATCGTCTAGCCCTGCTACTCAAAGGAATGAATCGGGGGCTCAAATCTCCCTCACAAGGAAACATTTGAGGAAATAATCTGTTTATTAGGGGGAAATTGAAGTGACTCACCTATAACGTAATAATAAAATAAGAATATGCTATAGGAGAGGGCTAATGTTTGCCATGTTATTTACAAACACAACAAAACCCACTGCCTACAGTTTACAGATAGGTACATTCAAAGTATTTCTACCAGTGAGATAAAGTAGCCATTGGGTCAATTTATGAAAGAAAGTAGTAGATTTACTGTCCATCATACAACATTTTAAAATCAATATTGTTTTCTTTATTAAATATGCACTATATTCAACCATAAATTATTTGACTTCATGTAGGTATTATTGTGTGAGGTATTATTGCCTGTGTCACATTGCAGGACAGGCTAAGTGCCTGTAGTGTTCTCTTCTGGGCTTAAAATCTATGAAGTGATCAATGACTGTTACAGGACTACAACCATGGAAAAAAGTAATGATTACTTATGGTCAAAAGGAAAAGGACACACCATGGGATCTGATAGACCTATTATGTCAATACCAGCCTATTGGAGACTTACAATACTCATAAGGCAAAAAAAATTACCATATCTACCCACCCTTTGCTTACCACTTTTAGATTGAAATTCAGTATTTTAATGGTTTCACTCTCCTGCTTAGAATGCAATGAGTTCAGTTAAGCTGTGATTTCATTTTATGAAAATAGACATAAATACTGTCATTTTAATATAATTTGTATGTATTTAAGGAAAAGATGGGTGAAAAAACAGATTTCTGATTGAATGACAGAACTCAGCGCCACTCACAGTCATGAGTTCCATGTGATCTCCTTTGCAAGCTACATGATACCAAGAGCTTCTCCAAAGAAAGGCCAAATTAATTTTAAATTACTATTATTTTTTATTTTATTTTGAGGTTGGAATTAAAGAGCTTTTGAGATTCATTATTCTTTGCTTTCCTAAATCTTTTGCATGTCTCAGGACACAGAGAAGTACCAGTTTCAGAAAAGAATAACAGTAAGAATTAGTGTCTTGTTCAGACTTAAAAACTCTGGAAAGACCACTGTCTGACCTTGTATATTATGTGCTATCTTAATTAATTTAGCTGTAAATTACCCTTCAGGATTTTCATGCAGCCTGTTTAAAAGGTCATTGGAATACTAATAAATTCTCTTGTCTTCTTTATCTATTCTACATACCGTAGGCTGTGTAGTGAGAAGTGACTGAATTTCCTTTGAGACATTTACTCCTAAACAATTTTTCTCAGCAAAATTACGTATTAAATGGAGTTTAAAGAAAGTAGATGTTTTAAAAATATAAGTAAATTCTGGATGCTACTTGTGAGTAACCTTCATTTTGTTTTCATGATGAATATCAGATTCTCCTATTAAGTGCAGAGCACTGTGACAAGATGCTAGTAGAAGATGGATTTTATATTTTATATATATAAATAATTCCAGAATCCCAAGGGGATGGGAAAAATATCCCATACCTCTCTGTGACAACAATTTGCTGGGTGGGGAAGAATGTTTCTGGACTAATATGATTCAAAAACTCTGTTTCAAAAATTAAATACATGGGCTACCCATCTGAGTTGACATCCTTTCATGTTTTGTACTCCTCCCCCTCCTCCATAAATTCTGAAGCAGCTGTTTAAAACGATCTTGTACATGCATGGGAATTACTTGAAATTACATTCTTATCATGATGTACCATTTCAACAATCACACCAAAATCCTGTCAGACTTAAAAAAGCTGTCAATTCAGATCTGATTTATAGAAGTGCAAGTAAAATGCAACAGTCTTACTCTGGCATTGTATCTGTGATGTGTAGATTAAATGATTCTTAATACTTCTTAATATCCTTAGCTATGGTACAAAAGGACAGGTCTTCTTATAAGGATTGTGAAGTATCATTTGAATCTATGCTGCTACTATCTATATAGTCACATGCCATTAAGCTGCCAAAGTAACAACAAACTCATCTGCCTGATCTCATACCAAAAGAAATCACAGAACTCTATGAAAAATTGGGCAGAATTGTTTTGCCTTCATTTAATCTCAAAGCTTTATTCTTTCTATTGCAAAAAGGAAAAGAGAAACCGTGGACACATCCTAGTATCTGACATTTAAACTCCAAACCCATCTTCATATTTAAATAATACACTTGCCAGTACACATACCTTTGTTTGATATGAATGTCTTTTATCAGTACACATGTTTTCAGAGTAGTACCCTGCACTACTGAGGCAGATTTAGACTCTCTAGAGAGCAAATCTCTAGGCTATGTCAGTTAGTAATTGGGGGAAAATGAGGAGTATTCAAGTTACGTACGAGAACAGGCCAAATATTTCAATGAGACTGGGATGAAATAATAAATAATGCATTTTATCGCATCAGTCATGGCAGTAACTTAATTTACATAATGTTCACCCAACTAGAGTATACCACAGCCTCAGAATTATTGATCTCAAAGTTTTACAGAAATAGACATATTTATTTAGAGCTTAAATTATATTTATTTCTCAGGCAGACAGTTTATTTGAATTTTACTGGTAATATTTCAGGAGAAAGTTGTGATTGATAATTATATGTTGATATTAATTATTTGAATGACACCTTTATTTGTCAAAATACATGCTATGAAATATGGTGTGAATTAATCCAGATCAGTTGCTCTAATAATTGTTGGCTCTGGACTGGAAGTGAACTTCAAGAACAGCAAAAAAGAACAGCTCTGAATACAGAAAACACAGCACACGTAGTGAGATTTAATTTTAAAGGGTGAATGGTTTCTTTCTCTGTTGGTTACCCTTCGGCATGTTCAACTAATGTACTTCCCTCCCTGCCCGCCCCTTTTGCTGTTCAAGATTTTTTCTCCTGGTACAGAATGAAAATTGAAAGGCTTTTTGAATGGTTAAGTAAGTCTATTTGACAACAAGTCAAAAATAATTTCCGATAATCCACATTGAAAGGGAACTTACTTCTATCAAGTTAGAAACATATTTTGTATTACAAGGAAAATGGAATCAGTTTTCTGAAATTTCAGTGAAGAAACAGAATTTGGTAGGCATACTGAATGTGAGTCACTTAGCTTATTTGGATAATAATTTACAGGAATTCAGTTAGGATCCAAAATTAAACTCTGCCTGAATTGAGCAGGTCTGATTCTCTGTCTTCTCTTACCCCTCACTTTTATCAGTATATGTCTTTATCAGTACAAAGTAATTCCAGAACAGACATAGACCAGGATGGTTCTGATGTTGTAGGTTTTAACACCAACTTAGCAGAGCTGTGAGTGGCTACACAAGATGTAATACAGTGAGAAAAATCCTGAGATGCCCATGTTTGTATTATATCTTGGGTCATTCAGTAAAAAGAGAATAAAAAACAAGGCTTGACACAATTACCACCATCACTACTTAAAAACATAATGAAAAGTCCCGAGGGTTCATGTTTTAGTGTTTAAAGAAGTCTCTAGCTGTGAGCTATGGAGAAAAGAACTAACAAGAAAATACATATTTAAAAAAACAATGGGAGTTTCTAAAATCTTTCTCAAAGTACCATAGCATTGATTACAAAAAGAGGCAACAGATTGCAGTAGAAAGCCAAGGATTCTGCTGTAGAACAGTCATTCCTGTTTCATCTGAAGGTGCTTTAGAGATATAAAGGTAATTTTTGCATGCTCTTATGAATGGATACACCAGACTTACAAGTAAAGACTATAGATGTGACTCAAATAAAGAGTATAGATGTGAATTGAAGATGAAGAATCAGCCCCTTATTTAATGAGTCAATTGAAGCCACCAAAAATAATAAAATTCAGCTTGGAGTTAAAATGCATCATCAGATCAATGGCATATAGCAACAAAATAAAGATGTCAAAGGTGAAAAAGGAAGCATATCTTTTCCTGTTGGAACTGCAAAAGCAATATAGACAGCCACAACCCACATACAAATTGGATAAGGCACTGACACTAATTTCATAAAACTCAGTCTGTGTTGAACCTCTTTCTAGTTATTACTTTTCTTGGTTTTGCTAACCTCATTAACTAGGCACTTGAGAAAATTTGCATTCAATAATTAAGTGCTCAGTAAATTACTCAGTTCCTGTGACATGTTACGGCCCAGAACTAGAGTTAAAGATGAAATAGTATTTTGGACCTTTTGCACAAATGAAAATGTGTTCATGAATTCTTTAACCATGTTTCTTTCAATTAATAAAACTTACTTTCTGGAACCAAAGTTTTAAGCAGGTGGACAAACTAGACCTACCCTTCATATCTCCGTATTCACAACTCAGAAGGGCTGGGACAGGGACCAGAGCATTGGTTTTCCACCTGGGTTTTGCTGAGCGGTCAAATAGCTTCATCCCCATTAGCAACAAAGCAGAGGTGATTGCAGAACCCATATGAGTATGAGGATGCTTGTTTGCATTCACATGTTCTGGTTCTTGACTTGAATGAGCACAGGACTCTGTTCCTTTCTTTCCTTTATGTTCTGCTTATACATCATTCTAGAAAAGGCTACATCTTCTACCCTTTCCTTTAAACCCCTTCTGAATAGCCTGTTCTTCTGCGATGCTCACAAGAATCTCATCAGTTGTTTATCTACTTATACACGTTTTATCAATTTATCTAGATAGCATAATTAATAATCTTGACATGGATCTATCCTGCCGAACAGTAGCCAAATTGTGACAAGGGTCTGATCCTGTTATGAAGGGAATTCCTCTTCTATTTTTATATCTTTCTGCCCTCATTCCTAATTCACATATTCATTATGTTGCATGCAGAACACTTTGGCATATTTTACTTTGGGTAATGTAATGATTCTCGTGTTTCAGCACAAGTATTTTATCATTATTGAACATCATTAAAGTACAACATTATTAGCTTTTTGAAACTGGAAACACAAATATATGAGAAATTGCAAAGACAAAAAATGTACATTTTCCCTTCTATTTGTTTTCCTCTAATTATAAATATGGTACTAAGTATATATTTTTAGATACTTATAATTCATTGCATCATTTAATAATACTTTAAAGACGTATTCAGTACTTTGAGAAAACACCATCTGCTGATTTCAGTCTAGAGAACAGACAGCAAAGAAATACAAAGCAATTATACTTTGACCTACACAAAAAAAAGAGTTATGAAATAGATTACAGGCTGGATGGGTATTTGTCTGCAAAAGAGAAACATTTTCTACTAATGGTGCAATAGATATACACAGTGACAATTACAAAAAACATGCATAGGAACAAAGGGAAGATCACACAAAAGCACGATCAGTATAAACTGTAAAAGTAGTTCGATATGTATTTAGAGTTATGAAATGTTTTTACACACTAAAAAAGGAGGAACTAAAAAAAATAAATTACGAGATCATCTGTGCAGGGCTTCATATTATCTGGGAAATAGCATGTTATCTTGCAAATGAAGGTACCTACTGTGGCACTTCTGGGAACACGGTGGAAATGTTAGCATCTAACTCCAAGAAGCCGATTCAAAATGTGATAGTGCTTTTGAAGCACCTCTTCGTCTCATGAAGGTCTTTCCTTTTTCAGGATCACAAAATCCTATTTAAAATGTCTGTGCCTACACGTATTCCCAAATGTGTCAAGAATACAATTTTAAGAGATGATTTTCCTTTCAGTAAAGTGTGTATTGAGTGACAAAATAAACACGTCTTTTTGTCCTCTTTGCCCACATTTTGTGGGGCACCAGTGGGGTGGTTTTTGCAGAATCTCTCTTAATTAGCAGGAGAGGACCTGTCCCTTCCTCCCCTGCGTTGCTAAAAGTTTGTGCTATCCTGAGTATGAGGGAAGAAACACATGCAAAAAAAAGTGAACTGAGGTCTCTTGGATTGTCATATAAGCTGCTGCCCATGGCAGAATATCAAAACCCTGTACACAAGCACTGAAAGCAAAGAAGCTGTTGTGAGTCTGGGAATATTTATATATGATGGCAGACATTGATGGCAGGCGTTGATGTCTCATCTTCCTCCTCTGAAAAGATGTTCATAATATATTAATGCATGAAAAAAGATGGTTGTTAGGGATCTTAAGAGTCGAACAGCATATTTGATTAAGGTCTACGGCACAGGGCAGTTGTTTGCAAACATCTCTGTAGAGTTATGTTGTGTTTCTCCATTCTGAGCTGGAACTTCCTCATTATTCTGAGCATTTCCTGCTTAAAAAGCTTTCTGTTCCACAATATGTTATCCCACACACTCTCATTTCATTCATTTTTAAAACCAAATTACATTCCTGTTGTGAAATTTCAGTATCATATGGCCTAAACAGTGTAACTGTAATGGGCAGTATTTCTTTCTTTAAGGCATGTGCTTGCCATCTTATTCTACTTCTGCTGAAGTACAATCCCAGATTCTCTTGGGAAGTCTGCTTAATATAACTCATCAGACCTAGGGGTTTATTTTATACCCATGGCAGTAGGGTATGGTCACTTAACTTTGTGAAACTGGCAAAAATGAGACTTCAAACCTTTCTGCCTTAATCTGAAATGTGGAAGTCAGTCCATGTTTTAAAATCACGGCATATCACTATGTTAAAAGCCACCAACCTGACATAGAAATCACATACAGTGACTTATGCAGATCAATACAATTTATTTACCAATAACTTGGTTTAATATTTTCATCAGAAAGCATGCAGTATTTCTTTAAACACTTGCGTATGACGTGTAAGTACTTCAAGTCCTCATAAAAACTATCTTTTTCAATTCATCCCCCAGTAAAAATCATTTTTTCCTGTCTTGATTCCTAATAAATATTTATATTATGCAGTCAAAATAGCCTCATTACTTGTGATGATGATTCATCCTTATTTGCTTGATAATTATTTTTTTTTAATCCTAAGGTATATAGTTTGGAAACTACCAAACTTAAAAAATATATGTCACAATCTTTAATGTGATATGAAATTAATTTATATTTATGAAAAGTGATACTTTATGTCTCTTTATGATGCAGGTGATTTCATATAGTAGCTGAGTCATCAGAAGACTGAAATACAGAACCATAGAATCATAGAATGGTTTGGGTTTAAGGAATATAGCTGTAATAAATAGTTTGATATGCTTTTGGTGTATAACTTACATAATTACAGCTGTGTTCTAAGAATGAAAGTTAAGCAGTTCTCTTGTTTACATTTATGTTTTTGTATTCCAAGGGGATGAATTCCATAATTAGAAATCCTCCACAGATGATTTAATATTTATGTTGCTTATTATTTTAGAATAGTCACAATAGTCTGTTAATTACGCAGCCTGTGGTAAAAGCATGAACTTGATAACCAAAACATGGTTTAAAAAGAGATCAATTCTGATATTAACTATACAGACAGGAGTGTTATAGATTTTCTAGTTCTGAAACCAGAAATACAAAGAAAAGAAATATAATTATAATATAATGATGGTGCATATAATATATGTACATTTTTTGTTATAATATGACATTGTGTTCCTCCTCTTTGTCTTGAACAAGGCCATCACAACAGCCATTCTCTGTTGATCTTTCATCATGAGGATGTTCCATCTATCACTCTTAGACTCCTGATATCTAAGGGACAATGAGGACTGATTGCATGTTCTCTTCTGAGCTCAGCTGCTCTCCCACACTGAATTTTTCTCCATTCCTGTTTTCAATAGGTTGTATCTTTCTCATGCTATTATGTGTCATGAGATATTACAGATTCTGTGACATCTACTCCAGAGTAACAAATAACAAGTCATAGATAGGAATAAAAAGGAGGTAAATCTGTACCAAAGAAGGAGGGAGATAGAGAATAAGTAGAAAAGAAATGTGTGGTTCAAATGTAAAGACAGCTTGGATAACTTTCAGAAGGTAAAAGTAGAAAAAGGGAAAACACACATAATAAGGAAGTATTGAAAAGGTAAAAGGATAGTGAATGCACAAAAATTAATTTTAAACTGTATTTGTCATTGCTATGGAGATTCTTAACCCAGCATAGCCAAAACATGAAGATCACGTCCACTCATACACTGAATTAACCCAATTCATACAAATTTGGTTTTATTGCACCTTTTTTTATAATAATGTTTGTTAATATACATAGTGTGTACAGATTTTAAATGTAGATTTTCCAGGTGTACCATGAATGCCTTTCATTTCAAATGTAATACCTTTGTCAGCAGAGAAGGTAAACAGGAAAAAAAAAAATCAACTTTTTGTTGGTGAAGCCTAGATACAAAATTGACAACCTTGACAAAGGTAATTACAAAATAAAATTGCTGTCCTTCTATTCAAGATAATTTTGTGGATGGAAGTTTTATCGTTTCTGAAGTATGTACAGTTTCTTCCACAACACATCTTTACTTAAACCAGAAAAGACTGCCATGCCTGCTGCATTGCTATGATTGTCGAATTAAATAAATTAGATTCAAAATGAAGCCCGGGGAAAGTGCTGCTGTATTGTCAGTCACTTGAGCATGATTAACGGCTTTTTAAAATGGCTTGGTAGCATAACAAGAGTTCTGTATTGCTTGATTAAATAGTACATAGAATTAATGGGATGAATCTTGTTCTGGGGTGTAACCCATTTAAAAAATATACTGTTTGTTTTGGGTTTGGTTTTTTTTTTCTTTCTTTCTGCTAAGATTATTGTTTATTTGTTTTCCAGGGGTTTTATAAATCACACAGGTAAACCAGAAAGTAGTAATATCAAATTCATGAGCAGCTCAGTTTCCCCTGACTGCACACTGAATCATTACATTCTAGTTGCTACTGTTACAGGACATCAGTGAACATACTCCTCTCTGCATATGCAAAAATGTGGAAAACCAAGTACTTAATTCAGTGTAACTGTCAGCAGAAATTAGATTACTCTTTTTTTTCTTGAGTTTTTAAATAAGGTGGAGCTGAAGTCCTGCTGAAATTACATAAGAAAACTATGATACACTTTGGTTATTAAATACAGTGCTCTAATAAAATTGTTAGATGTGGTCCTCTCTGATATCAGTTCAATGTAGTACTCTCATTTAAATCCTTCAGTAGCCTACATCTGCCTAGACCATGCATGATGACCCAACTGAACTGGCAATTTCACCTGAATGAAGACTACAGGAGTCAGTTTACCATCTGTTTTCTTGTTTTACCATAAATATTATCACCTAATCCTTCCTGTGCTTTCTGTAATTCCTTAATAATTATTGAGTAAGAACTCTAAGGTAATTCAGGCAGGAATGGATCTCATGACATTTATAGTCCCATCTCCTGCCCAAAGCAGTCTCAGTCCTGAAGTGAGGCCAGGTTGCTCAGGGTTGTGTTGAGTTGGGTCCAAGGATAGAGACTGCAGAACATTTCTGAGCAGCCTGCTCTATTGCTTTGCTGTCTTCAGGTTGAAAAAGTTTCTCTTTATATGTAGTTTGAACCTCTCTTTTCAGTTTATGCCCATTGTCTTATGTTCTCTCACCATGTACTGCTAGAGTGGATCATGTCTTCTCAATGACCTCTTTACAGGTCTGATGTGCTCCTAAGTGCCCCCAAAGGTACTTCTTCAGGCTCCAAAAGCACCGATTCCTCAGCTTCCCCACAGGGCAAGTGCTCCAACTCCCAGGTCATCTTGGTCGTCCTTCACTGAACTAACTCCAGTTTATCATTCTGTCCCTGGGGGACACAAAGCCTAGCCACAGAATCTATGTGTCTTCCGAGTGCTGAATAGTGGGAGATAATCACTTCCCCTCATCTACTGGCTCTTCTGCCATACAGCCCCAGATGCTGCTAGCCTTTTTTCCTGCCAGGCCACACTGATGACTCATGTTCAGCTTGCTGTCTGCCAAGGTCCCCAGGTCATTTTCAGCAGAGCTGTTCCCCATCCAAACAGTACCCAGACTATATCATTGCAAGGGGTCTTCTTCCCAGGTGCAGGACTTGGCATTTGTTAGTGAATTTCAAAACCTTCATGCTGGTTCAGTCTTCCAGTCAGTTTAGGTCCCTCAGAATTGCAGCCCTGCCTATTAAGACTTACTTAGTTGTTCCACAAGGCAAAAAAAAAGTCTTACCCCTCACAAAGAAACACCTTTAGTCATCTAAAGACAGAAAGTTTTTCCAGTTGAGTATCTTCTCACATAAAATTTGGTCAAGAGTCTGGCTTCTAATACCCATCTCACAGAGATTTTGTGTTCAATGTGAAAATGTTCATCACTGAAAGAATTTTGGCACAAATATGGCTTTAGGACTTTACAGGCACAAGAACCTCCAGTAGAAGGAGCTGTGGCCTGTGAGAAGTGCAGCAGCATCAGCTAGTGTAACTGGTCCTTGTAGGTAATGGTCATTACCAAGTTAACCTAACAGTCAAACCAGAGACCTCATGAACTTTAAGACATTCTTAATCCACACTAATAGGAATTTTTATTGAAAGGGACATTTTTGGTGCCTTTTCTTCACTGCTGATTTAGTGCAGCTTTGGGTTTTGCTTTACTTCTTAATAGGGCTGCTTCAGAAACCAGGGTCTGAATGACTTTTGTTGAAAGCAGTATCAAAGTTGTTTGAATCTTCAGATAATACTTTTCCTCTCTTTCCTGATATGCTAAATCCCACTCACTGACTTGTCAGCACCAGAAATCCCGGAGGCAGACTTGTCATTGGCAGATAGGTCTATTCATATACAAGCTCTGGTTTTCCCTCACTGAAGCATCTAGGGAGTTTCATGTCATCCAAAAGACAAAAAAGCAAGTACCTTCCACTTTACTTTTTCCCCCTACAGATGTACCTGTACAGATCTATAATCCATATGATAAACTCAGGTGTACCCTTTTGGAGGCTAATATTAAGACCTTTCCAACAACTCACATGCCAGAAAATTCCTTCAGTATTTCATTTCAGGACAACAATAGGATTTGTTTGAATGGCAGTACATTTTTGGGCACTGAAGTGAGAGGTCACTCATCTGTCCTTATACAATGGTTGAATATGGCAGATGAATTCAGAAAGTCAGGCACTATTTACAGTGAGCAAGGTTCAATTCTTTCCACAACCCCATGCACTGAATTTAGACTGAATGAGGCTTTTCCATCTTTCCTGCCTCACAGCCAACTCGATATCATTGGTATACATGATCCTTATGCTTTCCTTGCCCAGTACGATAGAGATCATCACTGAAAAAAGACAAGAGATGTAGGCTGAGGCCAGCCATTATAGCAACCAGCACCACCAATACTTTCTCTTAGCTCTGCTTTTAACTTTAATACTCTAATGAATTTCAAATTAAAAAACTAATCCTAACCTTTTTCTCTCCCATTGTTTTTCTAATTTTAGTCAGCCTACTGGTCTCTTCCAACAGCTCATCTTGGAATGAGTTTGCAGAGCTACCATTCCCCCAAACCCCCATATTATTCCAGCATCATTTCCCTGCTTATAAAGCTTATAAAGCATGCCAAATTCTATTGCTGTCTTTTATACTTAATCACTGTTTATGTATAGATTTGTTTTACCTTTTTGATCTTTCTCGTAAATCAATTCCTCCAGGATTCTTTATCTCTTTGCTTCCATTTCACGGTCTCTCTCTGTTCTCATCAGTATCCTCTGAAGCCTTCATGTCCAGGAATGTGACCTCCCCTGAGCAGTACAGAGAGGTATTGTTTCTTTTTTCTTCTTTCTTATGTTGCATCTTCAAAAGCAGCCCTTTTGTGTTTATTTGTGAATATCTTAACATGAAAAGAGGCTTTAACTACCAAAACCAAAAACATCTACAGAAATCCTGAACTGGAGCAGGCTTTCTTACTTCTCTGATAAACACTGAAAATTCTGTCAGTTTATATTCTCTTCAACATGGATCACAGCCTTGTTCTTTTCTTTTCAAAATACACTCTTTATTTGTTTGTTGGCTGGTCAAACATGTTAATTACAATTCTGAAGAACATTGTGAGAGTAAGCATAGTTATACTGATGGAGAACATAGATAGCATTCTAACCTGGGTCTTGCACTAGCTCTACTCCAGGTTCTAGAGGCAGTAACTAAATACCTAATGCCAGCTCACAAAACTCAAACAAACTGAAAAAACAAAACAAAACAAAACCAGAGATTTTTTTCATTCAGGTTTTGAGTGGCCAGTATTTTCAGTTTTGAGTTTTGAGGTGGCCAGTATTTTCAGATTTTCTAATTTCATAGATTTCCAAATAAATTTTTGATGAAATCAAACTAAAATAGAAAAAAAAACAAAACAAACCAATGCCCCGCCCCCCCCCCAAAAAAAAAAAAAAAAAAAAAAAAAAAACCCCAAAAAAAAAAACCAACACAAAACAGAAAAAACTACAAGGGATCATTATATTTTACAACTCCGCAAAACCGGAGGCCAATCGAG
>JANHFX010000544.1:0-16143 GCA_027560015.1 Chloroceryle amazona | reverse complement strand
AATGGAGATCAAGGCAACTTTCAACTGAGTCACAGGTGAGATCTGGAGGCTTCCACACCCCCCCAAAAAAAAAAAACAAAAAAAGCAACAAAACCCCAAAACACAAGACACTGACCAAATGGAAAAGATTCCAAGGTATCTTTATATGTTCCACTTCTGGAAGTCTGGAGGACTATCCAGGCTCGTTAAAGTCTTCTCCATGATCCAAGGGGAAGACTGTGTCAAGGCTCTGTATAGAAATCAGAACAGCTAATTCTCTATTCTGTTCAAAATACCATTCCTCTTAATCTGAATCAAGTGACCAGATCTATGTTTTTCTAAACCTACTTGCTCCTGGTTTAGTGTTTTGGTTGTGGTTTGTTTTGTCCTTTTGTTTGTTTGTTTAGTTTTGTTGTTGGCTTTGTTGGCTTTTTTTGGTTTTGTTTGTTTGGTCGGTTTGTTTGTTTGTTTTTATCTAGAAAACATTTTATTGGAAAGTCTGAAACTGTTCCTGATGCCTCTGTTCCTGAATGGGTGGCAGTAAGAGCACCTCATTAGTTAGTGAGGACTGGACAATCTCACATTCTCAAGTGAATAAAATAAAGCCAAAATTTATGCAGTGTCTCACAAAATGAGATAGAAATGTTGTATGTTAACCTGTTGTCAATTATTCTTCCAAATCTAATGATTTTAAAATAATTTCTTCCAATTTAAAGTGTCATCCATTTATTCCCTTCATCTCCCCTTTTAGAGCTGTTTGCTGTCATCCATTTTACACATGACATCATCTTCATTACAAGCTCCAAACCTCACAGCCACCTGAGCTCCTCTTAGGCAATGCAGTTTCTCCTAAAGCCACCACTAACCTCTGCGCAGTTGATCAGGAGTTCAGCAACAGCATACTTCTAGCTTTTAATTGTCTGAAAACTCAACCTTAACACTGACTTTTCCTATGCATAAAATTATTAATTTTCAGTGAAAATTGAAAAAAAAAAAATCTAATCAAATATCCGTTATCTCTATTAGCATTTGGTTTATTCTGCTTGGTGCTCTATTTTTGTCTTCTTTGTGTTTCCTTGCTGCTTCATTCATGTTTTATAGCACACCAGAACACAATAATGGTCATATGCCTCATACCTGATTATTTCTATGCTCCAATTTTCTGGAACATTTGCTGAAAACCAGGATTACAAGTGCAACAAATAATCTTCATAAAACAGAACAGATGGCAGGCACCTTTGTCTTTATTATGGTATTGTTGCTTTAGAAATTTACGGGTCTAAGATCTAAGAAAATGATGGAGCGTTGTTCACTGAGACAATATCTGCTTCTTGTTTCATTCTGTGTTAAAATTATGGTAAATATGTCATCTTTTTATGACCCAGTATCTTGAGTTTATATGTGCAATTGCCTTTGAGCTTTTATTTTTCCACTTAATTTTAATAACACAATTGCTGACTCAAATGTAATTTCAGAATAGTAGCAGTCAAAAAATCCCATCCTGTTGGTATCTGGTTACAGCTAATGAACTTATATTCATTTACTGTCTATCAGGTTGCTGGGGTGAGTGATTGGAACTGAACATGGGCTCCTTATCAGAAAAGGTCTCAGCTCCCTCAAAGCAGGATAGACCCAACAGTGGAACTAAAAAAGAGATGGGAGATTATATGGTTCTTAGGATCTAGCCTCTATAAATAATTTTAGGAATGTATTTTTTACTTCTGAATGCAGCCAATTGCACTAAGCAGGATCTTTCTACCAAAAACTAGCATAACTGAGTAACAGCATATATGAATCCTTCCAAAGTTTCTATTGCCCTGTCTTTGAACTACAAAGTTAAAATACTGATCTACTGTAGCCTAATTTTCAATCAAGTAATTTCTTTAACCTGCAAGCTGAATTCACAGATAGCCATAGATAAACATACCTGGAAGGAAGATAAATAATTACATGCTATGATGAAGAGCAGAGGAGTTGCCTCAGAGGCAAAAAAAGATACAGACTAACATGGTGATGCCAAATCAATGTATTTTTGAGAGCAAAGGAAAAATTTCTTAGCCTACATGATGCACACTGAAATCACTTTCTTTGGGTAGTTGTGCAATATTTGAATTTAATTCAGACTATTCCTTTATTTATTTGAATCACACTTCCTACAAACATTCACTCATATAAATCAATTTTTTACCCACAAAAACTGGGTTGAAGAATGTCAGTCGGGTTAGAAAGCCAAAACACCGTGATCTAGGAAATGCCAAGATCAAGGATGTTTGTCAGTCTTCAGTTTACCCCTCTGTGAGTGTGTATATTAAAATTTTAATTACATGATCACATACCATTTTTCCCAAAGAACATTTGACTCGGCACAAAAGTTGGAAAGTTCTCAGTGAGTGAGGAAAATGAAGGATCAGCTGTTTGAAAGACACTGTTATCCTGAAACAAAGCTAAAGACTTTTTGGTTAATAGTACAAAACTGATACAAGAGATACTGATTTTCATTTGAGAAAGGTGAAGTGGTAAAATATCTAGGAGTGGCATCAAGTTGTCTAAATTCTGAGAAATATTTGACATGGATGTTGATTGGAAGTATCTTGCTTTCCTAAATAGTTTTTAGAAAATTTAAGTACTTAAATTCCAGTAAAATTTAAAAGGATCAAGCTGCGTGACTTCAATTAATGTCAGCAGTAGCTGCACAACTAAATTCATCTACACCACCTCCAATTTTCCTCCATGTTGTATTTGATAACAGGGATTATCATGCACAGTTTGAAACAAATGGTAAAACAGCCCAGTTACACAGATAAATTATAAAGTAAGTAATTGTCTTTAGTTATATTTAATTGCTAGTCAGTAGAGCAGCTGGAGAAACAAAAGTGCTGCTAATTTCAGGGCTAGGAAGATAGAGCACGGCAACAGTAGGATAAGTATACTGTGGATGAAAAGGTAGTTCCAGTATATGGAACATAGCTGGAAGATCATTAGACATAGGAAACCACACTGCTCCCATTCAGCCTCAGTCTGCAGTATTTTTCTCTGACTGTGATTTATTGTCTTACCTTATGATAGGGCCTCCACCACCTCCCTGGGCAACCTGCTCCAGAGTTCCACCAACTGGATGCAACCCTGTGTAATATGCTCTAGGCAAACCTGCTTTGTGGGGAGGATTGGACTAGATGATCTCTAAAGATCCCTTCCAACTCCAACGATTCTATGATTCAGTGATTCTGTGAAGATCTTTGTCAGTTTTCATAGTGATGGAATGTTCTAATTCCTGTGCATATACACGGGAATGTATCTTTTGGCAATGCAACTATTTTGTTTGAATAAGTGTTAAAGACTGCACTAGCTATATCATTCTTTTGGTGGCATAAATCACTTCTATGTGAAGCACACACTAACAAAAGGACAAACATGAGCTGGTTGAAACTGCCTATTTGCAACTTTAAGAGCATTTCACTTCAAAGAAAAGTTTCATGGAAATGTATTTAAGTATTTTATTATTCTCCACAAGAAATGTCTTCTGCATATAAAATCTATGCTACATCACTTAATCTTCTTAGGTGGATGAGAGAGAAATGCAGCAAAAGTCACTTATCTTGTGCTAGTTCTAATACTGTCAAGTCGTGTATCACATGTCTGTGTGTTGAGGAATAATAAAAGGAATCAGAGAGCAAGGAATAGGTATGAGGTATATAGTTAGCCCTCAAACACACAGAAGAAAATTCTTGGGCCAAGACAGGTCAGGTTTGCAGTGTGTAGCACTGCAGAAATATAGCAGAAATACAATGTTGCTATATATCTCCAAGACAACAGTTCTCAAACTTTAAAATAATATTGTCCATAAATCTCAGCCTGTCTTCACTATTTGTGTATTGTTACACTCTAAGGTTGTGTAGCCTTGGATAGTTGCCAGCCTGATAGTAAATAAGCTGGTCATGCAATCCTTATTCAAACAAATCTGTTGTTGATTTTTATTAAGCCTGTTCTGCTATCTATCATATTTACCTATGCGTAGCTGCAGTGTCTTCAATGTACACAGTGTACAAACATGTATACTGGGGCCAATATTCTTATAAGCCTTGATTTGGGAATTGATAATTAGCTCTTCATTCAAGTAGAGCTTCCAGAAGGAAATCACCTATCATTTTTTCATGTTACATAGACAAGCTACAATGAGGTGTCCACATTACAGCTATCTAAACTGATGCTCTTTTATTGTAGATGGAGGTGTCAAAAACTTTAGTACTCATATGCAGGTGTTAAGATATACAAGTGTATTAATTTTGCCTTTTGCAAAACATAAATCTGGTGCTTGAATCCAAGTTGGTCCAGAACAATATTCTCTAAATATCTACATGAAGATTATAATCTTCTCAGAATTATGCCTGTGGAATGCTCTTGCATTTGATTAATTCTACACTTGTGAGTAACAGTTCAGTAGAATTACCAACATGCATTAATGTAAGTGATTGTTATAGTTTCTTTAGAATCTTAGTACAGTAAGGAATACTAACATCTGGTGTATTGTGCCCAGTTCTGGGGTTCCCAGTTCAAGGGACAGGGAAATACTAGAGGGAGTCCAACAGAGAGCTACAAGGATGATTAGAGGAGTGGATATGAGGAAAGGCTGAGACACCTGGCTCTGTTTGGCCTGGAGAAGAGAAGGCTGAGAGGGGATCTTAATAATGTTTACAAATATCTGAAGGGTGGGTGTCAAGTAGAAGGGGCCAGTCTCTTTTCAGTGGTGCCCTGTGATAGGAAAAGGCCGCACAGACATGAACTGGAACACAGAAATTTGCACCTCAACATGAGGAAAAACTTCTTTATTGTGAGGGTAATGGAACACTGGAACAGGCTGCTCAGAGAGGCTGTGGAGTCTCCTTCTCTGAAGATTTTCAAAACCTGCCTGGATCTGTTCCTGTGTGGCTTGCCTGAAGTGATCTTGCTCTGGCAGGGGAGTTGGACTCAATGATCTCCAGAGATTCTTTCCAACACTTAACATTCTATGATTCTATGATCTTTATAACATTTTGAATTGTGGAGAAACACAGAGTGATTTTAGTTACTAATTTATACAAAATATTTTTCTTATATTGCAAACTATGTTAAAATCTACCATGTGTCTTGAAGTCAATCAATTAAGAAAGTATTAATTTTTTTTTTTGTGAGCTGCGTAGATTTATACTGTAACTAGTTAAATAAAAGCATATGAAATAGCATAAGAAAAATATATTAGATTAAGACAAATAACAAAAAGATCTGTTCTAAAAAACAAAAAAACAACAACAAAAAAACAAAACAAAACAAAACAAAAAAAAAAAGGGGAGAGTAGAAAAGAAGCTTAAGCCTCAAAACATTTCACCTGCTGATAGGTTCAAATCCCTCTTGTAGCCTTCTAGACATCCCATGCATTCAAGGGAAGAGGGACACCTGACTTTATATCACAAACCTTACTCCACATGCTCCACTTCTCACTATCACAGTGCACTTTTCAATGCAAACATTACACTTGTCTCCAAGTGTGTATGTTTTAGACATTGCAGCATTAAACTGTAGTTGCCTGAACCCTTTTCTGGTTCTGAAGTGACACTGAGCACTGTATTCTCCAATTCTCCAGTTTTCCCTTTCACTACAAAAAAAATGACAAAAATTGCTGTGAGAGTTTGATTATAATCAATCAACTACAGAAGGAAAAAGCTTAATTCTAATGAGAAAAGCCAGAAAAAAAAGAGTGGCCACTCTGCTGCCTGCAGAAATACATAGAAGATAGTGAGTTCAGAGCAGAGGAAATTACACTTAACTCCTGTGCAGGATTTATTTCAAAAGGTGTTTAAGATTATTTCACCTTAGAGATTAATGTTTAAAGTGAAGTGAGTAGTTACAGGATGAAAAGCTGATTTGTGAAATGTAATCTGGGATGGAAACTTTCAGTTTGGGAAAGGATTGTAGTATGCTAGGGTGATTTTAGGGCTATTTTGCATTTAGATAACGTACCTGTGATTTGATGGAGAAAACTGATGGAAGAATGGGTAAGGAAATTATTTAACTCAGGAGAAATGCAATTATTGAGACGTAATTCATACAAGCAGCATCCCTGGGATTGGCAATATATGCCTTTTAACTTCTACGTGTTCAGTATAAATGCAGTTTATATAGCTCCCTCCTCACCAGTGCTCAAAGAGGACACATCCCTGAAGTCCCTTCATTAAAAGGGTCGTGGTGAGAGTACCTTCATTATGGTCATCACACTGCAGAACAGAAAAGAGATGATGATGGCCTCAGCTAAGTATGCCTCAGTAAGATGATGGTGGTCAAGACACGGTCCTCACAAGTACGAAAACCTCACAGGCTATGTACAAACTTAGTTGTCTACTCATAAAGCACTAATAAATAATGCAATTAGATTTAAAGACTGGGAATTCAGCAAGCACTGAGCAAATAGAAATGAGCCTGGAGAGACTTAAGACCATGCTGGGAAATATTTACTAAAAATAACAATTGTACACTGGAAATAAAGGGAATAAACTAAGAAGCAGTAGTGAAAACATTGACTTAGCATTTGATTGCAGTCTGTGCTTCTTTTACCCAGGTGACCCATCACTTCTCACCATTAGGTTGGATTGCCATAAGGCAATACTTACAGAGCATTTGGACAATCCAGACAGCATAGAAAACAGTAATCCCTTAACTTGGTACACAATATTTTCAGTTTTTCCTTTTCCCTTGCCTTCATTGCCTTGATTAGGACCATCTATGGCCACTTGTTCCTCCAAAGGAGTTTACATTGTGTTTTCCTGATACTGCTGCTAAAACACTTACATGCTCTTTTGGGTTTTTAACGAGTCTCCTCACTCTTATGCTTATATGAAATATAGCTGCCAAAATAGTGATGTCGGTTATTATGGCAGGCTTGCCTCTGTTCTTAAGCTCTATCTTCTTACCCTGTTTCCTATCACATCGGAGTCAGCATTTGTGATTTTGCCATTGCATATCACCTTGAAACGTGTCCATCTTTATTCAACAACTTGTAATTCTTTTATCTTTCTTCTTGTTTTTTGGTCTTTTGCTGTAATTATTTATTGCATCTTGGCTCAGGCAAAATACTCCGTGTGGCAAATTTTCCACCTGCAAATACATAAGGCAAATACAATCAAATTTCTCTTCTGATGGGGTCCTCCAGCAACCTGACAAAAGATATGTTGTTTCTATACTATTTTAGAAACTATAAATAAGTGGTACATCAGCCAGGAAAGACCATACACCTTCATAAAGGAGAAGGTTCTGTGTTCATGTGTTTTTTGCAAAATATTAAAAGACTTTGAGCGACCCTTGTGATCTAAATCAACTCAGTTATAGACTCTGTCTGTTGTCTATTACACAAACAAGACATCACTCAACAGAAAAGTGCAAGGCAAATTCCACTGAACTACTGACATTCATAATAAAATATATTACATTAAAAAAAAAAGTATTTCAGATTTCCAAATGATCTGAATCTTTGTGTTATATTAGGTGGAAAAAAAAAAAGTGACATTTTTTTCTGGTGATATATAATTGCATAGATTAGAGCCATCTGTAAATGACAACCTCCATTTGCAGTCTTAACCTTACTCCTTTCCACATACATTTCATAGTGTATTTTGGTATTTCTCAGATAATGTAATGCCCTCTAACGTTATGTCTTTCCATATTAGCTAACATTTGTTTTTAAAAATAAAAGTATTTAAAATAGTTTTGCAAATGCAATTGAAGAAACTTACCTTTAATTATTCCATTTATGATCTTTAGGAGCATCAAGCTTGCTAACTCAGTCCCCAGGTGCTTGTTTACAGGTAGAAAGTCAAAACCACCTGAACACACACACATGTTGAACAACCTGACCTTGACTATGATACTACGTACATTCTGCTAGTGATAACTTTGTAAACTGTTATTTCAGTTGAGTTAATGATTATGATTCCTAGATGAGATCAGACTGAGAGCTCATGAGAATGTGAGTGACTGAGAGATGATGTGATATGAGATGGAACAATAGAAAACAAAGACATACTGACTTCTGATTTCCCTGAGGGAGTAAACAGAGACACTGAGAGAAAAGTCTGTCGGACAGACTTTGGAAAAAAGAGAGTTGAGGGGTTTTGTGCTGCTATTTTCAGTATTTTTTTTAAGAAACTGCTCAGAGTATCCAGGAGAGTCCCTCACTGGGAAATCTGAATGTAGCAAATAGCTGTTAATTCAATTTTTAGTTAGCATATCTTCCCACTGTACAATTTTTGCCTTATAAGCACATATCTAATAAATGCTTTACCCAAGAGCTCTTCAACTGCTTGAAGGTAAGGGTATGCAGCTTGATCATTATCCTCCAAAATCTGCTGTGTGTATTGTGCAGGCCTAGCTGTATCCTTAGTGGACCAGACAGTTTTAACATAAGCAACAATACCTGGTTGAAGTCCTTGCCCTAAAAGCAGCACGTCAGTAAAATTCAAAAGGCTTTGACCTCACTGTTGAAGAAGAATTTATCATAATCTAGAGAAAAATGGAGGCTAATCAAGAGTAACTCTGAGGCATTTACTTGCATAGGCAATGACAGTGATCTAAGTGAAATCTTTTAGTGTGCATAAAGCATATAAAAATTAATTCTTTTTCACATGTGTAACCTTCACAAAACAAGAAATTATTCTATGTAAGTTTGAAAACACCTAAACTACAACTGGTATATTTAATGGGTTCAAAATGGCTAGGAAAGGGGGGGGGGGAACCGGCTACGAGTTTGAAAAGTAAGACAGCCCATGTTTTGTATTGTTCATTGATTTTGCTGGATTTTGGACTGGAGAGGTGTGACAAACACTGGGGAAAGATAGACAGAACAGCATGAAGAGAAGGACTAACCATGTTGTCCCTTTTTGGTGTTCTAATTGCACTGCTTCCTTCTGTTTCTTCAAATCGCATCTCACACTTAGATTAATCTGATAGATTGCAAATATGTATCCAGGGCTGTAAATGCAATTGAAGTGTTAAAAATCTAGTCACAGAATTGCTATGATTGGAAAAGACCTTAAGATCATCAAGTCCAACCATTATCTAACTCTACCAGGGCCACTACTACACCATATCCTTGAACAGCATATCTAGGTGGCTTTTAAATACACCCAGGGATGAAAATTCAACCACTTCCCAGGGCAGCCTGTACTGAAGTATCTGCATTTTGTCCTCCTAAGGGCATTCCCATTTTTTTGACCTGCAAGTCAGAAATAGTGGAGATTTTTAATTTGCAGTGTTAGTTTACTCATCACATTTGGACTTTAGGTTCAGATCCTCATGATTCAGATCCAGCATTTCCACTTTTCATGGCCGGTGGCTTGATGTCCATAGCTGTCATTCAATAATACAAAATTGTACTTTTTTCCTCCCTGTATTATTTTTTATGAATTTAAGTATGTTCACACTGAGAAATGTCCTATTCTCTATGAGTGTGATAGAAGAGATTACGATTCTGTCCTGAAAAGGCATTGTTTTTCTTCATCACAGTACAGCTTATTTATAGTTTTGTATGCTACTAATATAATTTTAAATTACAAAGATGAATTTATCATGTTAACCAAATAAGTAAAAAGTAACCTTTCTTCCCTATTTTCTTAACTATTCTATTCTGACATTTGCTTTGCCACAACACTGTCATAAACCATATTTATATCAGTGTTTATTGTGGACATATTTTATTTTCTCTTTTGGTTGGGTTTTTCTAATTTCATGTTTGCAATGGCCTGTTTGCATAATGGAATTTAGATCCTGGGTTGGTGTTGGCAGTTCACCAATAAAGAGCTCCTCATAATCTGCAGCGTTTTAGCTAGTAACACTGTCCTTTAGATCTTTATTTTGAAATAAGGTAAAGGCAGCATATACAGACAAGACGTGTATATACACTGCCCTGCACCCTGTTTACACCAGTTCAGGTTACACAGTTCACCTTGGTCTACAGATGAGGTGCAGTGCGTTTCTGATGTTAGTGCATTTCCTACGGCTCATGACAGTACATCTACGTAAATTCCACAAGATTAAAGTAGATAGGAAATTGTCCTAATCCAGTGGCTTTATTTATTTATTTTTTACATATTTTGTATGATAGCATTAGATTTTTCTCTGTGCTAAAGAAAATGATTTTTATAATGGTATTAGACCTTTCTGCATAAATGTGTGCATTCTTTATTCTGTTTACTGGGTAAAAAGACCTTAACCCTAGGATGACTTTTTCATACTGAGGATCACAATATCTGGAATCTTGTTCTCAAGAAGCAGGATTTACCTAAGAGTTTTTGATCCTCAGATTTCATAGAATCATAGAATTGTAGAATAGTTAGGTTTGGAAGGGAACTTAGAGATAATTTTGTCCCAAACCCCCTGTCATGGGCACGGATACCTTCCACTAGATCAAGTTGCTCAAAGCCACATCCAACCTGGCTTTGAGAACTCCCAAGGATGGGGCATCCACAGCTTCTCTGGACAACCTGTTCCAGTGTCTCACCATGTTGTTAGCGAAGAATTTCTTCTTTATATCTAATTTAAATCTGCCCTCTTTCAGTTTAAAGGTATTACCCCTTGTCCTGTCACTACATGCCCTTGTAAAATGTCCCTCTCTGGCTTTTTGGAGGCCCTCTTTAGGTACTGGAAGGCCACAAAGTCTCACCAGAGACTTCTCCAGGCTGAACAACCCCAAACCTCTCAGCTTGTCTTCATATAGGAGGTGCTCCATCCCCCTGATCATCTTCTTTGAACTCCCCTGGACCCACTCTGACAGGACCATGGTCTTTATGTTATGAGCCCCAGAGCTGAACACAGTACTCCAGGTGGGGTCTCATAAGAGTGGAGAAGAGGAGAAGAATCATCTCCCCCAAACTGCTGGTCACACTTCTTTTGATGCAAATGAAGATAAAGTTGGCTTTCTGGGCTGCAAACATAAATTGCTGGATCATGTTGAGCTTTTTGTCAACCAGCACCCCCAAGTCCTTCTCCAAAGGGCTGCTCTCAATCCATTCTCTGCCCAACCTGTATTTGTGCTTGGGATGGCCCTGACACAGGTGCAGGACCTTGCGCTTGGCCTTGTTGAATCTCACGAGGTTTGCACAGGCCCACTTCTCAAGCCTGTCAGAGTCCCTCTGAATGGCATCCCCTCAATCCAGCATGTCAACCACGCCACACAGCTTGGTGTCATCAACAAACTTGATGGTGCGCTCAATCCCACTGTTCGTGCCACTGACAAAGATGTTAAACAGCACCAGTCCCAATACTGATGCCTGAGGAATGCCACTAGTCACTGGTCTCTGCCTGGACATCAAGCCAGCAACTGCAAACCAAAGACCACAACCATCCAGCCTCTTCCTTATCCACCAAGCGGTCCATCCATCCTATATACATATCTCCAATTTAGAGACAAGATCATCATGTAGGACAGTGTTAAATGCTCTACAAAAGTCCCTGTAGATGATATCAGCTGCTCTTCCCCTTATCTACCAGTGCTGTAAACCCGCCATAGAAAGCCACCAGATTTTTAAGGTACGATTCGCCCTTGGTGAAGACATGTTGGCTGTCATCAAACACCTCTTTATTTTCCATGTATCCTAGCATAGTTTCCAGAAGGATATGCTCCATGATCTTGCCAGGCACAGAGGTGAGACTGACTGGTCTGTAGTTTTCTGGGTTTTCCTTTTTACCCTTTTTAAAAATGGGGGTTATGCTTCCACTTTTCCAGTCAGTGGGAATTTCACCAGACTACCACAACTTCTCAAATATGATGTATAGTGGCTTGACCACTTCATCCACCATTTCCCTCAGGACCCACGGATGCATCTCATAAGGTCCCATGGACTTGTGCACCTTCAGATTCCTTAGATGGTCTCAAACTTACCTTCTCATACAGTGGGCAGTTCTCCTTTCTTTCAGTCCCCACCTTTTCCCTCTACAGCTTGGGTGGTATGGCTGCAGTACTTGCCAGTGAAGGCTGAGGGGTTAGCTGCCCTCAAACCATTCATTTCTGTCCTATGTGAGGAAATGTAGTGAAACTTTGTGTTAATTTTTCCTGCTGCCTAATGTGTGATTCTGTCCCTGAGCAGCATTAATATGAGAACTGAGCTTCTTCAGAGCTATTCTTTTTCATGTAGTAGAACTAGCAGGACTTTCATTTGCTTATTAAGACCACGAAACAGAGGCTTCCCCAGGCAGCTGGGAGTGATAATGCTTGTTTACCACAGGGCAGCACCTAGGGTTACTCAAAAACAAAGTTTCCAACTCCAAAGGTGATAGAAATATATATATATGTATCAGGAGAGATTAAAGCTAAGGTGGAAGATCTTTCCTGTATGGCATTTATATAGGTTAAGGTATTTAAAATGATCTGTGTTTATACTGCCACACTGAGACATGAAGTTCACAGAAAGTGAGGAAATAAGAAAAGTCATTTAGACGGTTTATTCAAGCTTCAAGAACCCTTAACAGACTTCTTTCACATAGCGTAATCTTTCCTTGTAGCATCATTGCAAGATCATAGGCTAATTCATGTCCATTGCCTCCGGTTTAAACACCACAGTGGCTGATCTCCTACGGCTCATGCAATTAATCTTCCTTTCACAGGGGAACTCTTTGTTCATGAAGACATCAATCAAATGCGTTTCTAAAAAGTTGATATTAAGCTATGAGTTTGATATATTCCTCTTTTAGTGACATCATTCTCAGACTCAAGACTAGCATAGAAAAAGTCATTGCATTTCTCTCTCATCTGTTCTAAAACTGTTGGATGCCTTGCTAAGAAAGAATGGAGTCTTACTTTTTTTCTCCAGTGTACTTGCATGGACTCTGTTCTCCAAACTGTGCCTCAACTCTACAGTTAAAATCACTCCCTTACACATATGTAGGGAGAGACCACAGGTGAGCTGTGAGTTAACTCAGGCTTTTCTGTGTTCCCTGCCTCTTATCAGAAGCAGATGCCAGTATGACGGACTCATCCTAGGATCACATTGATAGCAATCATCTACACAATGCCTTATTCCTTTTAGTACCAGGAAGGATACATCCTGCCCCCCTCTAGTTTATGTTGACAAATAAATTAGCTCAGCTGCATCAGATATTTAAAGAAGATTAAGACTTTTGTCAGCACACTCCAATTCAAAGTAATAATTCATGAAGTACAGCCAATAATGTCAAAAAAGTGTCTGAATTAAAAAGACCATTTATTTACTAGTGTATATTGAATAAAACTATGTAGGAATTTTTTAAAGACATTTGTTGGTAATTACTGGTTAATTCAGAATGGTGGTACTTGTACATAATGAATATTACACTATAATTTTTCTGAACAATTCATCAACATCAATTAGAGTGCATTTGGCACACCTCTGGGGTATATATGCATCTTTTTTTTTTTAACTACTGCTTGAGAGGTTTGTTTAATATGCTATCTGAGTTATCCAGATTCAGTGGCTGCGGGAGCCAGATCAGTGCTACAGGAACCCAACACTACAAAAAGAAATCTTGTCTGTTCCCTATAAGCATCTCCAACTCTGACCAGAAAGTTTCTGGGGTTTTTTTTCAGTCTCTAGGTCTGGCAGTCAATGTACCCTGTGTTATGTTTGTTGGGATTTTTTAAACCATTGGATTGTGGCAAATATACAGTATCTGAAAGATGTCCTTCACTCATCCTTCTGTTGAAATGGAAGGTACAAGAAGCAAAGGTATCTTGCACATTATCATTCTCTGCTGGTTTTGAGAGTAATTTGGGCGTTAATTAGATTGAAGAGCCAAGAGAAGGACTTTACGTTTGTTGCTTAATACATTCCAGGCAGGGTAGTTGTTGGATGCAGGACTATAAAAATTGAAGATTTTTGTACAACAAAATAGCCAGGCTATAATCCGAGAGCTTGGTGACAGCAAAATAATGTTAATCATTCATCATAGTCTGAAATTCTATCTAGTCTATCTGAAGATATAAATATTAAATAATGAATCCCCACAACCTCTCAGCAAGTTGACTGTCATTATTTCTATTTTATAGATAAACTGTGGAGCAGAATAATTAAATACTTTTGTTAAGGTCACACAGTAAGTCTGCTGAAGATAGAAAATAGAAACAAACTCTGCTGATACTCAGTTTGGTTCTTTAGCTAAAGAAAAGTCTTCTTCTGCAACATCTCTCTCACTCATGATACATCTCATGCATAGTCTAAATTAGAAGCATCATTAAGAGATGAAGTTAATTACCTTCTCTCCTTTAAAAACAATTTTCTGATTTTAATATTGAATACATTAAAGCATTTTTCTCATGTGATTATGATAGAAAAAAAAAGAAGTAAGCACAAATCTGAAAATAACCATGCTGTTTCTCCATGTTTTCATGGTATAAACAGCCAATAACACCCACAGCAACTTTACTAAGACAAAGATTAGCAAATATAGCAGTTTAATTGGATTCTGTTTTCAAACATATCCAAGCCCTAAAAGGCTAGCATTTACATTCCCCTCCTTCTTTATTTCTTCTCCATGGCTTTTTAAAACCTGTTGTTATGAAAATTAAGGCACTGTTTGAACCAACAAAACTTAAGCATTTTTCTAGAGAAATGGGAGGGTAGTTTTTACAAGCATGTTATACAACAGTTTCTAAAATCTTATTTTCAAAAGCAAGTACAAGGGATGGAGAGTGTAGAATTTGAAGGTATGAATGTTAATCATTGATTATAATAATACCCAGAAACTTTAGAAAATTCCCATGCAAATCAGTTGAATTTATAGGTTCTGATCTAGAAATATATTGGACCTATAGGTACTTCTGGAAATTTTTCATATAGAGCCTACAGAGTCAAAATCTTATCAGCAACTCTAAAGCTAAAAGACAATGAGAACTTTGGCATCTACTTCATACTCTTAAATTCAAATATTTATGCACCTGTGAAACACTGCACTGTCTCAGCTGCTTCATGTAGGATTCCCATTTCTGGAGACCTGTGAATCCACATTTTTGTCAGTAAAGTCTTCAGCATAAAAGTCCACATACTGGCTTCTGAAGTTTCACAAAATCACATACCCTTCTACCATGACTGAGGTGTTGGAAGCCCAGGACGATCCCTTTAGCCTTCTAGGATTTTCCAGTCAAAATGGAGTGCTACCTGCCTACTTGAACCCCATCACCCTCACAAGCATGCCTGAACATACATGAGTCAGGATGGAGAAAGGGGAAGGATATCTACATGATGTGTAGCTGAAAGTACTCACCTATGATGTCACAAGATGTGGTTAAAATGTTTTGCTTTTGATTGGATTTCTAGGGCATGTAAGTGCTTTCAAAAAGTGTGCACTTAACATTTCTACAAATATGGCCTTAGTAAATTACACCTAGCTGACTGGTTTAACTTGGGACTTTGCAGAACTGTCCAACATACAGCCATAGCTTAAATCATACCTATTTTGAAAGCCGTTTGTATGCATTAAATAAGGAATTTTAATGTGACCCTCATTATGAGATGCAAGTTGTAAGAGTTAACTATTTTCATTTACAGAAGATTCACTCATATTTAATATCTATTCTAAAATTGAGTGATTTAGTTATACTCTTTGTAAAAATGTTATAAAATACTATGCAAAACATAGTTAGGAAATACTATGTAAGAAGGTTTAAAAAGCTAATTTTATATGTAAGTCTCTGCAGAGGGAAATAGAAACATTTGCTGACCCTTATTATTTAATATTCTGGTTGTCACACCACCTTCTTTTTCTTAGCTCTTTCTTTTTTAGCTCCAACATAGAAGGGATTCTGGAAGAAAATAGAAACAAGGGGATTCACTCATCCCTATTTTCATTATGACTAAGTTTATAAAACAGTATTATGAGCTTATGAAAGCATATTCTTGCAGATTTGCAATGGACAATTTCAAAGTTACAATAGAGAAAAAGAGGTTACCTGTGATAACCACTGTAGTTCATATGTCATAAAAAAACAGCTCTGAATTAGAAATCATGATTTGGGGAAATAATCTGAAGTAACTGAAGAGAAGAGAAGAGAAGAGAAGAGAAGAGAAGAGAAGAGAAGAGAAGAGAAGAGAAGAGACGAAGAGAAGAGAAGAGAAGAGAAGAGAAGAGAAGAGAAGAGAAGAGAAGAGAAGAGAAGAGAAGAGAAGAGAAGAG
>JANHFX010000543.1:26221-44177 GCA_027560015.1 Chloroceryle amazona | reverse complement strand
GGTGTCCTGCCAGCAGGAAGCGTCATTTCACAGGTGCACCGGGGTATTTCTGTCGGCGTGTTTCAGTCACTGCGACTTCCAGCCTGACGGCTCCAGGGGACCGAGGTGTCAGCCCGCCCTGCTCAGTCCCATCCCGCAGCTCTCCCGAGCGTGGCCGGAGGACGTTTTCCGCAGGGAGGGAGAGGGGCACTGGAAGAGCATCGCGAACTTCCCGTCAGCACCTCACCCCGGAGCGAGGCCCTCGGTCTTTCTCCACTCACCTCCATTATGCATCCAACTCTTGACAGCTCGTCCAAAAAATCCAGAAAATGAAGGAGATTAGGGGTGCAGGATCAGAGCATTTACTTCAGGTCCTTACCAATCTTATGCCAAACACCTTGGAACCCTTGAGATCTGTCCTGATACGTTGGCTGTCTGAAAAACGGCCGTGGGTTTGTAACATTTTCATTGCATTCTGAGATATCAAAAAAGTTTCGAAGGTTCTTCTCCTAAAAAATATCCATTTTTTGTTTTAAATGTATCAACGAACACTAACCATCCGTCACCCAAGTTACATCATTAGTAAAATCAAGAGGACGACATCAGAGGGACTGAGTGTACATGGGAAAATACAAGGGCAAATACAGACAGGGCATGAAAACATCTTCACATGCTCTTTTCTGTTTGTTATCGGTGGCT
This sequence comes from Chloroceryle amazona, assembly GCA_027560015.1. NCBI lineage: Eukaryota > Metazoa > Chordata > Aves > Coraciiformes > Cerylidae > Chloroceryle > Chloroceryle amazona. The sequence goes on along the minus strand of JANHFX010000543.1, from coordinate 43,499 downwards.
ACTGTGGCTAATAAGTGTTATTCCTAACAGGTTATTTTTGCAAAACAAACCCCAGTGGGTTCAGATTAGAATGCAAGAACATACAATGTGCAAATGAATGTCTTCATAAACCTCAGGGATTTTAACATGCTTGAAATATTTAAAAATAAATATTTCATATAAATTAAATTAAATTGTGTCTTCATTATTTATTTTATTAAGCAAAACCAGAGCCTATACAGCATGGCCTTAAAGCTCAGCTCTTTCCTGAAGCCTTTTATTGCCAGCTTTGCCCTGAAGACCTCACTTGTTCTTTGCTCTCATATGCATTTGAACTATTAGCCTTTGTGTTGTATATGAGTCAAGATACGACCTCCCTGGAGCAGCAGCCTTGTCTTTCATGCATTTGCAGAGTGGTAGGGATACTCACAGTGCATTTTAAGAAAGTGCAATCCAGTGACACATCTGATCCTGTGTGCTAGGAGAAATGGGCTGATGTTTACATGCTTTATGTCAGGAAAATAGAGTGTTCCTAGATTTCACAGTTTTCAGATATATGTAAATACACCCAACCTTCAGCAGCTGCTTCTCAACATCACTACATAAGCTTTTGTGATTTTGATGACATTTTGTATTAAGCTTATGTATTCAATTGCTCATTAAACATTTGTTTAATCATGACAATATTTGCAGGTATGTGAGAGTAATTATCTGAGTAATGCATATATGAAGCAGAGCTTTCCTGGTTAGAATGAGTTGAAAGCCACAGAGTGAATAAACCACCGCTCAGAGTTCTGGAAGGATGGACATGGAGAGCTGGAGTCCTTTCCCCATTAGTATGCTGAATTTCTGACTGGTAGCTACATTTCAGCTGTGGGCCCTGAGGACATCTCCAGTGAGTACAATTTTACTAAGCCCTTTAAACAGCCCTGTAGTTTTTAATTACGACTTTGTGCCTGCTGAAGAACAGCAGATTTATCTGGCTGTGACTAGGTAGCAAATAAAGCATGAGAGATGTTAAAAGGTGTAGTGTTCGATACCTAATGTTACATGATAGCTGGTGAAACTTGGTGTTTAACAGTATCTAAGAATGTCAGGATCTTCTCAAATTCTGGGCAAGACTAGGAAAATTGTAAGTTCATGTATGTCGCTTATTAAAGAAAAGAGGCTGTAAATTGATTCAATTAATCTGTGGTAAAATACAAACTGTTTTGAGCAAAGCTTTCAAGAGCAACCGTGAGAGTGAGCTAGCTTTCTAAAAACACCCTGCTAAATTATAGAGTAGAAAAAGACCAGCTTTCTCTGCCCAGAAGGAGCTATTTCATCACACTTCTTTGCTTTCTTGCTTCTCTTTTTACGTTGCCTCTCTCCAGACAGGTTTCTTCTAAACTTTCTCTTAAAAGTGTAGCAAACTCCCTGTAAACAGGCTCGGTTTGTCACAGCCAAATTCAATTTTCTGTATACTTTGCCCTAGGTCAGCAGATGAAATAAACAATACTGACCAGAGGCTCCTTAACCATTCAAACTATTTCTAGGTAGGGCTTCTGTCAGCTCACATTAGATGAAAGTACATCCATTGACAGCATTGTTCTACTAGAAGAGTTCTGAAGTCCAAATAGGGTGTTAGGCTTGTGTACTTCACTGCACTGTCATCCATCCTCATTTTTACCTTTTTATTCCCCTTCCACCTTACAGAAATTCAACAGTCTTTAGGCATTAAGCACCCCTTCATGCTCTTAAGTCCTTTCTGTAAAACACAGTGAAATTCTCACTCATCTTTGTCTGATGATCTTGTTAGCAAAGTAATTCTGCCATAGCATTATGACTTAGGATTTTCAAACATGATTAATTATTTTGGGTGCCCAAACCTATGCACAGAGCCACCTTTCAGGGACAGGTGAAGAAACATCTGAAAATCATTGACCTCAAGTCAGGCACCAAGTGTTTCTGGCAGTGAACAGCATCACAGTCAGGACTGAACATTTTTGGCTGTGATTCATTTAGCGGAACGGGCCTAAACTGTGATGATGAAATTAAAACCTTTCAGGGTTTGTCATCAAACTCAAGAGTGACAGATAGAGCCTTATCATAGGACCATCCCACCTGCCTAACAACTCCATATCTAGACTCTTACATTACATTGCATGGTTCTGGGAAAAAGTACATGGAAATGGGTGGTTTTTTCACAGGTAACGGATAATTAGTGCATTTAGATTGGAGTAAGGTATGGGAGGATCATGGATAAGACTACACAGGTTTGATACCAATGGAGAGGAAGTGGGGATTTCTACTTGAGTACCTCTACCAGTACTGAGGGCTGGAAGAGGAAAAAGGAAAGGCAGTACGGTGGCTCAGGTACACCCAGCACATGCCCTAGGCCATAATATATAATTATAATAATAATATATATAATATATTACATATATTATATATATTATATATATAATATGTATATCTAAACAGAGCTATAGAAAAAGTGTACCATAGCAGGTCCATGTGACCAGTTGGCAAAGAGTTGAGTAGCTTGTTTAAACAAATCTGACTTCTGCTATTTGCTGAACAGCAACTTGATGTGGGCTGGAACAATTTAGTGCTCTCAGTAAGCTGAAAGCACAGAATCAGAATCATTGCAGCTGGAAGGCAGCTCTAGGGATCATCTAGTCCAACCCCCTGCTCAGGGCAGGAGCAACTAGGGCAAGTTTCTCAGGGTCATGTCTAATCAGGTTTGAAAATTGGCAAGGTTGGAGACTCCATGGTGTCAGACAGATCCCTCAGCATTTTTTGGGTGCAACCCATAAGATCCCATGGGTTTGTAGATGTCTGGTTTGTTTAAATGTTCCTTAACCTGATCTTCATCCACCAAAGGGTATTTCTTCCTTGCTCCAGACTTTCCCACTGCTCTCAGAGGCCTGGGATTCCTGAAGGCTGGTCTTACCAGTAAAGATGAAGTATAGGTGGCATCAAGTGACTTGGCTTTTTTCATGTCCTTTGGCAGTATGGCCCCTACCCCATTCAGTGGCAGGCCCGCGTTTTCCCCAGTATTCCCACTAACATAGATGTAGAAGCTCTTCTTTTTGCCCTTCATGTCCCTCACCAAATACATGCCCAGGTGGGCTTTGGCTTTCCTAGCACCACCTCTGCATGCTTGCTCAGTGTCTCTGTATTCCTCCTGGTTCTTTGCTGTTTTGAGGATCCTGCACCATGTCTGCTGTGGAGCTAAGTCAATTCTGCTTATGTAGGGTCTTTATTTTGGTAATTCTACACTGGTTTTTACTGACTGAGCATTCAAACCATTCCTGCTACACTCACACATTAGACATTGACCGATGTGTATGCACAGCAGGACTGTTACATCCTGAGCACAGCACACTCACAACCAGAACATTTAATTTGTACAATCACAGTGTCCCTATAATACCTGGGGAAAACTACAGGAAAAAAACAACAACAGGAAAAAAAGACATATCTGGGGAATTCTTGATGTACAGAAGCTCCAGCCATGGGGAATCTGGAACACAGAGCTTGAGATTTGACCTTTAGCAACAGTAATGTTTGTTACTTGCCTCAGTGCCAGTAGGATGAAGCTATAAGTAATAATCAATACTGTGTAGACTTAAGCATAATGGCATACATAGTGTAATCCTTTGAAGGTCAGAGCTAAAAAAAATTCTATGTCTCCTACTTTAAAATTCTTTGTATGATGGATTTGGATGGAAGAAGTTGTGTTATTGCAGATAATAATAACTTGATAATGATCAGAGTTGATAATGTCTTAGCATGGTGACCTTTACCTGCTTAGGAGTGACTCATAGCAGTGTTGAAAAATTCAAGTGGTTAGCGGTGATTTGTGAGAATTTATTAAGGCAAATCAGATAATTCCATTTAACATCACACATGGCTTGTATTTTGTAAAGTGCTTTTTTTTCAGTGCAATAAGATGACTCAGAAACTCAGTGGGATATTATGACTTTGATTTTTCATTGCCTCACACCTCATATAGTCAAATTCCCAGTGCAGAGAAGGTGCAGGTCCAGTATTGAAGGATTTGACACTTTTACTATGCAGACATCAACTGTTACCAGCAATGCAAAGCATCACAGCCCTATTCCCTTTCTTGTGCTACTTTTCATCATCAAAGTTATAATTTGGGATCATTCATTCAGCATTACTTTATGTTTTCCCATTGTACTTTGTATGTTTTTACTACCCAGAGGGACAGGGACTTTATAATGATACAATAGAACATTAAATTGTCCCTGGCATCCAGGAAAGAACAGCTTTTCCACATTCCTAAAAGCCTTCCACTTATTTCTGCGCAGGATGTTTTGTTTTGCTTTTGCACAGAAAGGGAATTCCACATGTATTCCAAGCACAAGAATTCAGAGCCCTGCTCCATATGGGCAAACATAACGTCTGCTATTTCTTGGCAGAGGAGCAGCAGCATAGGTCTGCTTCCTCTTGGCAGGGAGTAGGAAGGGTAGGATTCATCTCACTGAACTTTATCTGTCAAACTGTCAAGCACTCAATAGGACTACATTTCCTAGAAATCACCAAAGGGGGGAAAAGCAGTATTCGTTGAAGCTGCTGGTTGTCATCTCTCCTTACAGCAGCAGTAGCCCAGATGACCAATGAGCTTAAACATATAACTCACATGCGCCTAAGTTTACAAAGAGAAATCCTACTCTCCTTGTCTGCTTGCTTTATTTTCATTTGTCCTTGAATAGAAATGGTCACAAATAGCAAGCAGGTACATACTTCTCTAGACCCTCTGCCTTAAAAACAGGGTTATTTCCTAGGAAGCTTCTTTTTTGCCATGATCAGAACTCAGGAGAGCTTAAGAGACAGTGAAAACTACTGATATTTGCACCAGCATCACAAAACTATAGAAATTCCGCAATGAGGCATGGTTGTATGCCGAGCAACGTCACTCCAAAAAGAGATTACCCAGAGAATCTGAACTACCGTTCCACTGGAGTTAGAACAAAGAGCCAATAGTCCTAGTTGCTGACATTTTCAGCACCACACGATGCTCTCCAGTACAGACTAACGACAGGGCTTGCGGCTAGGACAGACCTCAGCCCTGTACACTAAGGGACTAGAAGCACTGACAGGAGGCAAGGTTGTGAATTACAAATGAGCTGTAAGCACGCACAGGTTTTCTCTGTGCAGATGCATAGCTGGAGCTGCTGTTGCAGTGGGGATACGTCAGCTGGAATGACAACAAGTAATTAACAGATCTATCCAGCCACTCTGCTAATCTAATCACTCAGCACTGCTAATCAAAACCCTCCAGTCGCTGGAGTGGGGTTTCCCGAATGTCAACAGTCACTAAAACTTAGCTAAGCATAAGTGAAGTCATTCAGGTGTGTTAAGCTAACGACTGCAAATGAAGATGAGCCTTGAGAGTGCCAGGTCCTCAGTTCCTACTTCCTTGAATCAGTCCAGAAAAGCGAATAGAGTTATTTTGGATCAGGTTGGGATAGAAGCAAGGGGAGAATCCATCTGCAGTATCTAGCATCGTTCAGTTGACCCACAGTTCAGGAGAATAGAAATCTCTGTTCACACTGACTGAAGTGGCTGTACATGTGACTTGCCGTCGGGGCCAAGGGTAAATAACAGGCTGCTCAAGGTAGGTGAATAACCCAAACAATGCTCTGTGGTACCTGCTTGAGTGTTTTTGCAGTAGAAAAGACCAGTTTGGGGAAGAGCACATAGCTATATACCCAGCTTAGGAACTACTGCTGTCTGGGCAGGAATGGGGATGTAAGAGGTGTTGGTTTCTGGGGAAGGAAGTGCACCTTTTCCATTGTCACCCAACAGCAGAAGCAGCAAGCCCAGATCACCAAGGCTTTTCTGAGCTGTCACTCCAGCTGTCTGAGCCCTTGTCATGCTTCCCTGTGGCCAAAGAAGCCTGTTCGCTCTCTCACTGTCTCTCTCTCCCCATGCCCAGAGAGGTTGTGGATGCCCCATCCTGGAAGTGTTCAAGGCCACGTTGGATGGGGCTTTGAGCAACTTGGTCTAGTGGAAAGTGTCCCTGCCCATGGCAGCAGAGTTGTAACTAGATGATCTTTAAGGTCTCTTCCAACCCAAGCCATTCTGTGGTTAAGTGGAGGAGAACATGGTCTATCTAGGGACAGTCAGAGGAGGTTTCTTCAGTGTAGAATTAATAGTCAGATGGAGGAATGTTGGAGAACATTGAATTCTTCCGTTTCCATCTGTATGACCATAAAACAATGCCATGACAATAATGCAATGCCGTTAAGTTTTAAGTTATTTTGTGCTCATCATTGCAAGTGGCTTTGCCCATGATGATGAGAAGCCTTGAGAAAAAGAAGAGGGAAAAAGAGGGAAATTATGGAAGGCAGCAGGGCCAGAAAGCATCACAGGTTGAGTACATAAGTGCCCTTGCAGACATTATGCAGCTGTACCAAACTGCATGAAGGCATCCCCCGAGTGCCCTGCTTTGACACATTGCAATGGAGAAGCTCTGAAACATGCAGTAAGCCTGGAAATGCAAGTGGTGTTTGTGACGCGGGTGTGCGGATGTTCCAACATCAGTTCAGCTGTCTAAACACAAATGTCTGGTGCCCTTTGAGGTTCTTTCAGTGACATCTCTGACAGTCCTTGTGGTGGACTTTTCCATCACAGTCTGGCTTCCTACTGAGCATCAGGAGCTGGTGTGACTGTCCTCTGGGGCGGAAGCTACGCCCAGCAGTTGTGTACTTACTGTTTGTTGTCCCAGCTGCATGAAAATGCCTGCCAGGAATAACAGAGACTGAGAAACAGCTCAGCTGTCTTCTCCTCAGCCCTGTGTGGAGGAGCCTTCAGCCTTGTCAGCCTGCACTCCACCCGGTACTCATCACAGAGAAGCTGAAGGCTGCACTCATCCCAAACACCGGGGCAGTGAGATGCTTTCAGTGCAGTCATGCACCAGCAGACCCTGATGGAGGTCACGGTGAACAGGGGCACAGTTCTGAGCCACGATCAGCTCCAGTGACTGTGTTCTGAGCACAGGCATGCACACCAGGAATGAACAGCAATCAGCCACAGGGATGCTATTGATTCAACCCACACAACTCAAGGAATTGTAGCCTGAGCTGGTGTGACTGGTGTGACTTCTGAGGGCAGTAAGCAACCATGCTCTGAGCCTAATGGCTTTCATAGCATTATTTCTCCAAGACAGTAGGCAAAAGTAGTCTTTTCCTTTGTCTTAACAGATATAAATCTGTGCTTTCTTGTAAGATTCCTACTGTAGGCTATTTTTAAGAACGTAAGTTGTGATGAGTTCATTATTTTTAACACACAGGAAGGAAACAAAGCACAATCTCTCAGTAATGCTATTTTTTTCCACTTTATTCCCTTTTTTCTACTACTTTGAACACATCTGTTTTGCAAGCTTATAGCATAAGAAATCTGAGCTGTTATGTGACAGAACTACAGATTCCAGATACGACTTTTTCACCTTTTTACCCACAACAGTGAAAACAAAAAATTTTGTAATACACAACAGACTTGTAAGGCTTTTAATGCTTCTCCTTTTTCCTCTCCACTTCTCCACAAGATCTTTTCAAAGAATTTTCTTTTAATTGAGTGTGGAAACCATCGACTTCTAATGAGAACTTACTGACACCTAATTGCCATCTGCCTCCTTCAGTTTCTCTCATACAACTGCTTTATTTTTCCTTCATGCTCTGAACTGCTCCTCCTTTGCTGCTGCTGTTTGTACTCTGAGCAGATTCTTAAAGCTTCTCAGTGTAACTTTTAAGTCCTTTATTCTGTTTCACCTCCGCCTATTCCAGAACTACACACAAAGCCTTTAGCGCCAAATACTTTCTAGCTGCAGAATGTAGACACTTCCTACCACAACATGGATGATGTTTGTGGGTATGCCTGATTTAAAAGGGTCTTTTCTTATCTGATGACACCACAGCAGAAGGGCAAAGCAGTACACGGAAGTACGGTGTGAGGAAAGTACTGCAAGTCTCATGAATGAAGAAATTCATTGTTATCTTCTGCCAAAATAAATCTATCCTTTTGTTGAGAGCCCGCACAAGGGTGTGCCTTTAATAAGGCCTCCAAATGAGCTATCAGTACTGCTTTGTGGTGGTCTTCTTGCCCTGTGGTGAGTTCACCCCTTGTCAGAAGCAAGGAGCCTTTCACTGGCTGAAGGCTGAAAGGGTTCTTTCCAAAATGTTTGACAAGCCACATCTTAACATGCCTCTTACTGTTATGCCATAAAAGGGTTTGTAGAAAGTCTCAGTGAAGATATTTCTGCTTTCCTTCAGTTAACAGTTTCTTTCAAAATTCTGCTGAGGTTTTGGGGTTCTCTGGTTTGCCTGAAGGTAAGCTTCCAGTGATACCCCTGCATCATGCTTTTCTCCATTAAGACGTTCAAATCCTAAGACAGTGAGTTGTTATCCTTGGCCAGATGTTGATTATCTGAGATTTTTCTTTCTGGCTAAAAACTGTAGAAAGAAAAGTGAACTACAGTAGCACGTAGAACCTGTGGTGTTACTGCTGTTTCTGAGCATTATCTACCAGGAGGAGAGCAGAGCAGTAGTAAAATTGTGCATCAGCTTATGGGCCCATCATGTCAGCTGAGCTGTGCTGAACAGTGTAAGTCAATCTGGGAGGGCAGCCATTATCTTAGGAATTCTGTAAGTAATTAAATTTTCCCTGTTAATTCAACCTAGTACATCCAATACATACTCCACGCTCTGGTTTTTCTTATGAAAATGAGTTGAGGTTTAGCACGAGTCAGTTGTACATCATTTTAATGAAATAACAAGGTAGGGAGTACCTTACACTGCACAGCTGCATTTGGGGAAAATTAATTTGCAACCTCAAAATTAAGGTGCTTAGGATTTTTAGGCCATCTTGTTGCCAGAAAGCCACTTAAGTTTTGTTGAATCAGATGTCATGAGGAATCTCTTTCAAATAATTGCAGTAATCATTCCAGCATTCCCAACAATTACTTGTCATTGTACAGACACCTAGTGAAGATAAGGACTGGTAAAACAGCTGCCCTGTGTTCAGTTTCTGAAGGGCTTTTTTTCTTAGTGAAGATCTGAATTTATGTCTGTAGATTCAAATTATCTCATTGACCATTAGGCATTTTATATCTCTGCTCATTTGAATTCTTCTGTTGTTCACAGAAGAAAGTAATCTGTATACTGTTTGCATCTATTGCTCAAAGGTTAGTTTCTCTATTTTTATGTACAAGAGTCTTTCAAAAGCAATATACTGTCTCTTGGTTTTATTAAGTGTTCTTGCCTCATATATAGTGGCCTTACTATTATGCCAAAGGGCTTAAGTAAGCAGAGCTCTGCTTGCTTACTTCGTAGTCTGAGGCATCAGGAATCAGAGCTGCAGCAGCACAAGATGAAATAAGGCAGGTGTGCTACTTATGATCCAGGACTTCACTGTTTTCTGTGGGTTTCTGCAAGGTCTGCCCAGGCTTGAGATTCTCTGAAGTGGTGCTGATCTACACATCAAGCAGAGATAAGGATAAAGTTTCTTTAACAGCATGCAAGAAATAAGCCTATGAAATGAACAGTATGTCTGTCATTTTTCTGGCAGTTCTAAACTTTGATACCTGCAAGCTATTTCTTTGTACTCTCAAGATTAGATTCTGGTCCTGCTGGAAAAATTATATACCTAAGAAAAGATGACATTCTCCACCAGAAGTATCATGTGGCAAAGTCCTGCTAAGTTGTTTCAGTATAAGATAAATATAATGTAAAATAAAAATATTAATAAAATAAAATATAAATAATTCAATCATTAATGGATTTTGGATTAGTTGGATTAGTTATTGGAAAACATATACACCATTTCTGAGAAGCATCCAAACAATTACCCAAAAAGGCAATGGAATTAGTTAAGTTAAAAATCTTGTCTATGGACAAAGAAGAAACAGTTATTGCAGACATTATGCAGCTATACCTTTATGTAAAGTCAAGAACTTGCTGTTTTTACAATTGAAATCTTAATAGATTCAACCAAGAATGAGTATCAACCCAGACTTAAGTATTGCAGAAAAAGAAAGAAAAATAAAAGAATCAATATTTTATACAGAAATGAAGTGTTAACAATTTAAGCTGTATTATTATTATTAATATTGTATACACTTTTCCCAGTTCTTACTCATTTTCCTGGTGTTATGCTCACCCTTCCGCTGTCCTTCTGGGTCCTCAGATCCCTGGATTCAGACTGGTGTTTGTGGGGGGTGTAATGGAGAAGCATTAGCATCTGGAATCCTTTGCCAGAAGGAGTATGGTGGTGATGGATTTTTCTTCCTCACTCTAGGATCTCCTGGAGCATCATCCTTGTATATGTTTTCTCAAACATTTTAATATGTTGCTCTTTCTTCATTGGTCTGCAAGTCCGTGTTACGTGGCTACAGCAACTACATGACAGAAAGAGTCTGATGCCAAGCACACAGAGGGAGGGCCTCCACAGCTGGGCAACACCAACTGCACCTTTTCAAGGCATGCTAGATTAATATCTTCTACCACATAAAACTGGAACTTCCTGACTATCTCCTCCTTATAGATTCTCTGATTTATATGTCCCATAGCAGATATTAGTAAAACATGAAGTAACATAGGCTTTGATCCTCCTGAGGAGGAGATTTGGCTCTCTGCAAGAATTTCTATGAACCTAGACAACATCTACTTCCATCCTTTTGATCTGAAGGACACTGCTTGTTAGTGAAGGCAGCTCATCCTAATCATGCTGCTCTCATTTGCTCTTCTTTCACTTTCACACTCTTCCTCCAGAAAGGAGGAGAAGATGGAAATACCAGGAGCGTAGAACCGCAAAGCAGTTACTGGGCTGCAATATCTGTGGGAGGCATATGCCAGTAGGGGTGATAGAGTGTCTTTTCATCTTGCTGCTTGGAGAATGAAGGTGAAGCAGAAAAAGGGGAAGCATTTCTGTGAGCCTTCTTGAACAATCGGAGGATGCAGACATTGCTTACTCATTGCTTAGCAGAGAGATGACAAAGGTCAAGAAATGCAGAGGTAGGACTGTAGAATTGGAGAGCAGGTGTGTCTGACTGGATAAGATTAGTTGGGGAACAGGAAAATATAAATCCCCTGTTTGACCTCTGGCAATTCTTTTTGCCAACGTCTACATTTACATTTGCTGCTAGATTGTCACCAGTCCCTCAATGAGTTGCCACTGAGGAGCTGTGTGACATCACTGCATCAATATATGGTATTTTTAGTATGTTTGGATATAGTTCGATGTAGCTCACTTTGTCAGCTATGCATCAAAAATCTATGCCTGTTGGCCTTATCGAGAAATGACAGAGTTGGCTTTTCTGTTTTGTTTTTAAAGATGGCCATCTGTCTATCTCAAGCCTATTCAGAGTTCCCACAGGCAAAGTATTTTTAACTATTTCAATTATAGTTGCATCAACTGTTTTGTAATTATTGCCTTGTAACCTTTGCCTGGTGTATCAGCATACTATTTTCCAGTCTCTTTTTAGAGAAATCATGATCTTCTTCCTGTCACCCAGAGGAAGAAGCCTCCATGTTTTATTAGCTGAGGAACAAAACAAAGTGTTCATAAAGCTATATTTTCAAGTGATGCTTCTACCTACTGTTGCCTAAATATCCTGTCCGAGTAGAAGGTATAAGCACGTTTCTTCCTCAGCAAGCTCTCTCCTTTCTTATAACTCAGTGAAAAGCATACATTTTATATTCACACTCCCTGTGAATCTGATTAATTCTTATTTCTCTGAACATTTAAACTAAGAAAATAGAATATAAATGAATTAAAGATAAGTCAGGTAAGATGACCTGCAGCTCATAGCCCTGATTCCACATAATAAAGTATTCTCAGTTAGGTAAGCAACCTGAGGGTTTTATTTAGTGTTAATCACTTTTTATGTCTATATTTCTTTATATCCTACACAGTGTTTTACACAAACATTTAATAACTGTATTTAATACCACATAATTGCATTCTGAAGTCACATGTGATTAAGTCTTCCATCTCTGCCTCAGCAAATGGTACATTTTCCTACCTAGACCATGTGAATTTGAAGACTGAAAGTCACCTGACACAACCTAGCATCTAATTTCCATTCCTCTTTCACTCAAGGCAATGCATACATGGTCTTAGTTAAGATAATACAGTTTTCAGGAAGGCTAATATCTCTTTCTCTAACTCTGTATAAAAACTGCGTTGGGAATACTCCATGGCAACATTTGTAATGAGAGGTGAATTTTTGGAGTAGAAATAATTTTAATTACATTTGCTTTTCTCCAGAGACTCAGATTGTCCTGTCTTTGAAATAATCTAATATATTTTGCACCATAGGGCTCCGAATATATTTCACTATGTTATTAAGACCATTATTTAGTTTAATACTGCAGTAACTGTGAGCTGGATTGGCCCATTTCCTGCACAAGCTAATAAGATGCAGAATCAGGGAAGTATTCCAAAGCTGTTTTCACAGACTTCTCTGTAAATCTCCCCCTTTAGGCTTATAGTCTTACATGAATATGGGATTGACAGAGCATATGACCTCCTGCTGATAAAAAGAAAGTATGATTCAGAGAAACTCTATGCTCCTGAATTTTCCAGCAAAAATCTGCATGGACTCCTAGGGAAAAGAAGTTCACATCCTTCTACTGTGGGTAGAAGAAGACCTAATCTATAGAATAGGTGTTTGTAAAATCCAAGCATTGATTTACTGGAATAAATATTTATGAGCATAAAATATTACAGGAGGGCAGAGACACTGAATTTTGTCCAGCTGGTTGGTCCTGAAATACTGCCAACACATATTAGCAATTTCTAAGATAAGTAGGGCTGGGACATCTGCCCTCTCAATTGTCCACCTCAATAAGAATAATGCCATGAGCATTGTGACCAGTTCTGTTAACCTTTTTAATGTTGTTTCTCTCACTAATCATAGCAACAAGTATCTGCATGGATACAGCCCACAGAAGCAATTAAAACCCGCCTTGCATTACAGAGGGGACAGAAGAATGAGCAATGCCTCAATTTCCCCAGACTACCAGTGTGACCCCAAATCTGAAAGTTGTTTTACCATTGAGGATGGGAACAGGATATACCAATAAATCATCTAAGAATTCAATTACACTAGAACCACCACTGTCTTTCACTTACATTCTCTAACTTTTTTCAACAACCAGAATTTCATAAAAATGTGAAATATTCTTCCTTCTCACTAATTCCACCTCAGAAGTTGAATTATATCTATCAAGGATAACAACTTTTCTTTTTCTGCTATTAAGTATGACCCTCATAAATAAATCTAAATAGGATATATAGAATATCATGTATGTCATGTACATACAATGTAAATGTGAGGCAAGCAAACAGTGACCCAACCTTCATAGTTTCTTGACGTTATCAAATACCAAAGGCGAGTATCACAGGCTTCATTTTCCATCCTGAGACATTTTAGGCTGCCAAGCAGCAGTTCCCGGAACTTACCAGGTTCCATCTTAAAATAAGTTCAAACTCTGGATCTTGTTACTTGGGGTTTTTTTTGAAAACTCTTGCTGAATTTAATTTCTGGGATCTTTAAAAGTCATCTCTCTTCAGAATAATCCCTAATATCTTCAACTTAGATACTAATTTCCTATAAAGCGTTGTAAGAAATGCTTAAGTCAAACCTATCTAGATTATGTCTGCTGCATTACCTTTGTGTAGGAAATCACTGATTTTACAAAAAAAAATAAAATTAGATTAGTTATGAGCTTGAGAAACCCACGCTGCAATTCAGTCTACTTTCTATTGCCTCTCTGCTCTAACTGTCACATTCCTCCAGAATCTGTTCTAAAATTTTGCAGAGAGTCAGTCACATTAAAAGGCCTAGTGTTGCTCAGAATCGAATTTTTTTCCTCCTCTGAAGATAGGTACTGCATTGACAACCTTCCAGACAACATTTACGGTTTCCTAAGTCCCTCTTACTGGACTTGCCATTCCACATTCCAGTTCTTTTAATGGTCTCGGATAGGAATTTCCTACATCCTGGATTTTATTACATTAAAGGGTCTGTTTTGTTTCCATGATAGAAACTGGAAGCCCTAATGCTCTAACTTAATTATAGATTTGCATTTGTTAATGCTGCAGTTTGTCATGAAGAACACAACCTATCCATAGTTATTTTTATAGCCATTTTTTCTGCAAGAGCTTCACATCCACAGAAAGAGACTAAATCACCACCGCTTCCTGTTGATTCATTGATCATTTAGTAAATAAATCATTATTCCACCCTGTTCAGACCTTTACTGATTTTCCACCTTTACTGAGTTTCCACTCAATCAATGTTGAGAAATTCAAGAATTATATGACCATATACAATTTGCACTGTTATCTCAGCTGTTGTTTTGTAAAGAGTATAATCCACAATGCTGTCAAAAGCAATCTTTGTAAGAATTCCCTTACACTATATTTGTAGTATGTCCTTTACTGTAGTGATTTTTCCAAAGATATTCTGGTTTAACCATAGCATTGAACCTTTATTTTTTTGCAGTCAAAATTTCACCAATTTTACAGGACTTTCCTAGCCCTGCAGCTGCTACAAGCCTGTTTTAAGCTGTTATACATATGTCAGTCTTTAATTTAATTTTGTAGCACATATGACAAAAGGGAATCGGGCACTGATTGCTTACTAAGTCCTCATTTTCTCAGGCTTTAATGTAAATGTTTGTTTGGCATAAAAGGCTATCATCTAGAATTTTTATGATAAAACACCATGGTTTTCTCTATTAGAATTTCCCTACAGGTTTATAAACACTATTCATTATTCATTCTCACTCAGGTTATTTGCTGTGTAGACTTCTATAACTTTCTCAAGTAACAAATGGTTTCAGATGGAGCAGTCATTTTAATTCATACTCATGCAACTCTGAGCAAATCAAAGGCTCAACTTTGATCATGGTTTGTGATATAGATACCGACCTAATAAAAAATGGGCTGAATGCTTCTCATGTTTCCTGCATGTTGGCAGTGAATTCTTGTGAAGGAAGGACATTTAGCCATGTTCTCATCTAGCATGAACTTAGGTACATAATGAAAATTTCAAAGGAAAACTTCATTTCAAGCACCCAAAAAGTGACTTGATTTTCAGAAAGGCTTCACTCTTGGCAGCTTAATGAAGGGCCAGCATAGTGACATCAGGGAGGGTCTTTACCCATGAACTGTGCCTTCTCAGATCGTCATTTTAGGTGTTTAATAATTCTCACTGTTGACTTATACTGTGTTAAAAAATGAATTTATTAAAACTCCATAGAAATGATAATTCAGCCCCTCCTTGGGAGCATAGCAGTGGATTTCAATTCACAACATACAGAAGACGCATATTTAGTTATCAACAGTTCTCTGATCTCCACATTGTGAACTACCTCTGCTACTCTAAATATGTTTGTCCTTTGATATTTCCATGTAAGAGTAGGAAACACGATTTCAGATACTATGCAACTTTCCCACAGCAATTCATCCAGCCCCCATTTTTTTCCCTTTGCCATCTCTTTGCCTACCTGAGTGGTGATGTCCAGTCACCCAGCTGCAGAACACCCCGCAATTCCTGGCCTCTCAACCACATACTGATGGGCCTCCCTCAAGGAAACAGGGAAGGACAATACTGACCTCTGGAAACATCAGTATTTCACAAAGACTGGAAATGCTGACTGCAAGATTAGTTCTAGCCTAAAACTACATCATCCAGAGCTGTTGGTGTTCCTGAAGCTGCCTCAGGGTGTGGACATCTGCAGTTTCAAATTCCTGCAACTGTCAATATTAATTCTGCATTCAACTAAAGCAGCTATTGCATTTAATTAGATTTCACCAGAAAAAGATATTTCTCCAAATGAGAATACTGACTTTACAGAAAAAAAAAAAAAAAAAAGAAAGGGATAACAGAAACATCTTTGGCCAAGAAAAAGATCCAAATTCTTTAAGGGAAAGAAAAAAAAAAAAAAAGAGTATGGACATGAAAACATTGTGACTCAAGGATTTATACTCTATATGTCTTCTTTCTGATGCTTCCCTGTGAACCAGACTCCTTGGCTGAACCTTGCCTCTCCAGCACCAGTCTCCTTCCCACTGAGCCCCATAGTGTCTGTGAGGAGACGGGCAGGCTGGAGTGCTGAGGCCAGGGTGGTCCTGTATGACCCCAGGTTGCTCAGCCTGTCTCCAGGGACAACTCCAAATATAGTCCGAGTGTTGGGTCACAAACTGAAACCTTTTTAGTCCTTGGAGATGAGAATGCATGGGGGAGTGTGTGTGTATGTATGGGAGTTAGATTATTCTGTTGTTTGTTCATTATTTTTCAGCTGACTATTAGAAATACTTGAGATTAATTTGTCTATGATTGCAGCAAGATTGAAATTACCTCTCATTATTAAACAACATTGCTGGATGTCCACAAGAATCCTGTATTGTCTGTCTTTCGTACATTAATAATAATAGCTATTTTCTCTGGTTATGAATATTACATGTCAAAGCTAATCTTCAATCCCTTTTGCTTAAAGAATTTGCTTATTTTTTCAATATTTTTTGCTGTTCCTTTAAAATAATATAGAAATGCTTTTCAGCATAATAACGGTCTGCTGCCTTTTGCAGACAGAGTTAATGTCTCCTTGGTGTTTTCCATTAGTCCCACAGAAGCAGAGTTTCATTCCTTTTGTTTGTAAAATTTTCTTTCTTTCTGCATAATTATGTGAACAATCTGCATTGCAAATCATTATTTCTAAACTATGCATCTTCTGCTGTAAGAAATGATCTTCCGTGAGTGTTTTTCTTGTGTCTGGTTTGTCCAGAAAGGTTTCCTGAGCCTTCTCCTCCAACTCCTCCCACATGTCATCCTTGATCAGAAATATCTGGGCAAAAGCCCAGCTGGACCTCAACTTGGCCACTGACATAAAGGACAACAAAAAAAAAAGTTTCTACAAGTACATCAACAATAAAAGGAGAACCAGGGAGAATCTCCATCCCTGACTGTATGTGAGAGGGTACATTGCAACCAAGGATGAGGAAAAGGCTGAGGTGCTTAATTTTGTCTTTGCCTCTGTCTTCAATGCACAGACCAACTGTTCCCAGGGCGTTCAGCCTCCTGAGCTTGAAGACAAGGATGGAGAACAGTACACCCCCCCATAATCCAGGAAGACGTAGTTAATGATCTGCTTCTACACCTACACATTCACAAGTCTATGGGATTTCACCCAAGGGTGCTTGGGGAACTGGCAGAAGAGCTCACCAAGCCTCTCTCCATCATTTTTCAACAATCCTGGTCAACAGGGGAGGTACCAGA
>JANHFX010000543.1:15286-26121 GCA_027560015.1 Chloroceryle amazona | reverse complement strand
GCCCAGGTGGCCAAGAAGGCCAGCAGGATCCTGGCTTGTACCAGGAATAGTGTGGTCAGCAGGAGAAGGGAAGTTATCGTGCCCTTGTACTCGGCACTTGTGAGGCCTCATCTTGAATCCTGTGTTCATTTCTGGGCCCTCATTATAGGAAGGACATTGAGGTGTTGGAACATGTCCAGAGGAGAGCTACCAAGCTCATGATGGGCTTAGAGGACAAGTCATATGAGGAGAGTCTGAGGGAGCTGGGTATGTTTATTTTGGAGAAGAGGAGACTGAGGGAGGACCTCATTGCCCTCTACAACTACCTGAAAGGAGGTGGTAAAGAGGTGGGTGTTGGCCTCTTCTCCTTAGTTACTAATTACAGAACCAGGGGAAATGGTCTGAAGTTGTGTCAGGGAAGGTTTAGATTGGATATTAGGAAGAAATTCTTTACAGCGAGAGTGGTGAGGCACTGGGACAGCCTTCCCAGGGAGGTGGTTGAGTCACCGTCCCTGGAGGCATTTAAGAAACGGATAGACCTGGTGCTTCAGGACATGTTCTAGGGGCAGGCATGTAGCAGGTTATTTTGTGTGTTTTGTATTTTTGTAGTCATATTTGATCAGGGTATTTAGGTATTTAGGTGTTTGGGGGTTTTTTAGGTGTTTTTTTGTTATAGGTATGGTGATCTAGGAGGTCCTGTCCAACCATGAATATTTTGTGATTCTGTAATATCTCAGAAAGGTGGACTGATACTAGCTATCATTAACTATAATAGCTCCATGGCCAAGAGATACAAAAGTAGAAGCCTAGCTTTTGGAGCACAGGCTCTCATGAAGAGCATCACATAAGCATCCCTGCAAGCTACACATTGCTTTTGTTGGCATTAGGCCACTCTGTCCATGGCTCTGCAATGCACACACTCTTAAAAGGATGGGAAGACTTCATCCTAGCCTTTTGTTTTGACATTGTTTAGCCAAGTACAGGATCAGAAAACTACATTAGCATCTAAGTATGATTTTAGGAGGTCTTATAAATGACCCTTAATAGTCTACATCTTAAAAAAAAATAAATGGGGCTCTATTTTCAATAGAAGTGGCATAGCTAGAATCAAGAACCCATTACTACTATCCCAAATTGACATGTCCTACCAAAAATGTGTTAAGAAAACAAATAAAGTCAAAAAGAAACAAAAAAAAATCTTTCCTTTGAGAGTTGACAACATCTCTGGTTTATTTTAATAAACATGTGTTGCCATTACTATTGAGCCAGTGTGACATACACAGTGAACTGGTGAGAAGTTACAGAATCAGAGTACAGTTCTCTTAGGCACCATGAGAGAAGAGCTTAGTATGCCCACACGTATTCCCATGTGATATCAGTGCATAATCTAACTCCACTGGAGCTCAGTGACATTCTTTGTCAAGCAGAAATAGAGGAGAAGGTCCTAATGTCTTATCAAAACCATTAAGAAATTGGGTAGGTGGAACCAGTGCCTCAGAGGAAAATGATGTAATCACTGTGACTCCTGAAATTGCCATCCCTACTCATTTATTAAAGATGCAACACTCCTGTTACAGTGGGTGAAGTACTTGCTAGCACTGTCCATTTCAGGCAAACCATCACTAAATTCCTTAATCCTCATTCTGTTCTGTTAATGAGGATCTTGTGTTTTTCTACCTCTGGGATCTCTAATTAATCAAACACTTAAACCACCTAAGGGCAAATTATCTTCTCTGAGAGGGGAAGATGCAATCAAGGACAAAAAGGTCCAATTATTTCAGCTATCTTCTTTAAGTGTTAATAGAAAACATAATATAAATGGAATGTAATTTTGCTTTAATTAAGAAAAATTAAAATAATGTATTCTGTTTCCACTTGTGACACAATATTTGATACATAAACTACAATTAAGTTGAGGTCAGACAGTTCCAGAATTGAAGATTCTTGGCACCTCTGCTGAAGAGAAGACATCTGTCTATAATAACAATCATCTGGTATTATTTCATTCACAGTCTTTGCATTCTGTGCTTGTTCACTTCTTTTTTTTCTTTTTTTTTTTTTTTGGCTTGAACTTTTGCATATTTATCCCATTTTTAATCTCAGTTAACATTCATAGAGTTCTCTTTTTTGCCTCTTTCCTTTTCCCTTTTATTCAATAGGCGCTGTCACTTCTTTGCCACCTCTCTTTTTGCCTGTCTCACATGCATCTGTGAAAGACCACTGGGGCGTCCTTGTGAATAATCAGATCAGATTTTCATAAAAATATTTGGATGCAATGTTAGCTGATGTTGGATAATGGTTGTGCTCCTTTTTCCATGGCCTTTGAAGAGATCATGCAATGCAAAGGATTTGACCTTGACCTTGCTGCCTGAATAGTAATGACTACATATAGATATTGCTTGTTCTAAGCGACATGCAAAATACGTGTGCCAGACTCTATTCTCACTCACTGTTCAGTAGCTGTTTGCGTATAATTTATTCTCGAGATGACAGAATGCCATTTACAACTTGTATCCTGTATACCTAATGAGACAATTATTCCGGGAGAGGCTGAGCTATTCAGCAAAACTGACACAGAGCAAACAGAAAGACTGTGCTGGAAATGAAGACCAAGTTTGTTTAACCCGAAGGGCTCCTGGTTAGGCTGTCATTTGCTTGCATGTAACTTCCATTCGTGGAAAATGAGGTCTCACAACTTTGCCCTGAAAGATGATTCAAGCCAGGTTTCCCAAGGTTGTCTACAAAATATTTGGACTTTCAGAAGATGTTGCTCTTCTCTGAATGTTAACTATGAAAGTAATGGTGAGTAAGCTGAGAAGGGGTGAGGGGAGAGGGATGAGTCTCTCTTTCCAACTGGCACAATACAAGTGCTGTCTGCCAAAGGAGGGAGAAAGGCAAGAGACAAAATTCAAGTCGTAAGCAGAGATGGTTCAATCTCTTCTAAAGCCCTGTAATATAGTACATATATTTAACACATTTTTTTTAGTTTACAAATGTTTGTTGACAGGAATAACAAATACAATGTGCATATGGGAGTGAGGAGCAGGAATGAAACATTCTGTCTCCACTTGAAATAGTCTCCTCCAAACAAACACACACCTGCAAATTCCTCACAAGTCAGACAGCTGAAGCTCAGAGGATGACTCACATTGCACTTGGCTGGAATGCTTACTAAGGTAGGCCTGTGTGGACACAGCATTTCATGCAATGCCGTGGGATGTTGAATAGCTGGCAGTAGCAATGTTGCAATACCGCAATTGTAAGCAAGGACTTCTTTCTTTCTAAGCAACTGAAAAAGATCTGCCAGAGAGTTATTGTTAAAAGAATTATAAATACAGTTCAACATGGGCCATGGAGGAGGGAGAATTTAAATAAAACTGCAGGTCTGGATGTGATGCTTACTTCTTCAACTGATCTTCTCCAGATCTTTTTAGTAATGCTGTGGGTCAAATTCTGTGAGGCTGCCTTTAATCAGGAAAGGCTTCTGATGAAGTCGGCACAGGTTTTGACAATAAAGCACAAGTATCATGTGTTAGTAACATCAAATTATATGTATTAGTCTTTAGACAAAGAGCCTTCAAGATATGCCTGTTTCACATTTCTCCATGGAAGTAGGACTGGAGAAGAAGCCACAATATATGATACAAGTCACTACTGAGTGCAGAACCTAATGCACGTGGAAATGTATAGCTCAAAACCAGCAGAAAATACTAAGAAGGGGCTCATCGTTCTATTACTTTGTCCTTTTCCATTATAATTTGAATATAGTTACTCGATTTCAAAGGATAATAATAGTCTGTAATTATTCTTTAAAATGACATATTTTAAGAAGGTTTGAATTATTCAGAACATCAGAATGGTTTGAGGACACGTTGTTCAGTGAGCAGGCATGTCAGTGCTGGGCGTTTGGGTAAGAGCGAGGTGGGACGTGCCTTTGCCACCACACTCTGTGGAGTGCAGAGCTGGACCAGGACAGGTGGGTACAGCCATATCAACATAGCAGGAACCAACATCAGTCTGTCACTGAGATTTCTGAGGGGCCATGAAATCCCAACCATCATGAGTCTGGTCCTTTAATAGTTCGGTCTGGATGGCCTGAAGTGACAAAGTACTTCATGTCTGAGTCTTGCAGATCACATTGAACCTGTGCTTCACTTTTTTAAAAAAAAAGAAAAATATTTAAATCCATGTTATTCTTTGCATTGACTCAATGAGGACAAGGATTTTACCATGATTCAGAATGACAGTGGGTAGATCAGGACATAGTCATTACCTTCACCAATATTTTCTTTGATTTCTTTGGTGGTGCAATGCTCTTCAAAGAGACGGAGGAGAGAAGATGGTGGTGTCATTGCTGCTTTTTGCTGGAAATGAACTCAAACCTAGACTGTTTGGACCTCTGCTTGGTCCTTCTTTTTCTTCAGAAGCATATAGAAGAATAGAAAATAGCTTTCTGTCACCCATGGTGACAAGTGCTATGTAAATATCTGAAAGAGATGTTTTGCGCTATGAGGAGAAATAGTTTGAAAATGCACAAGGTTCAGAAAGGAGTCCTGCTCTTTTTGTCCCTTCTGCACTGACAAAATATATTTCGGAAATTGAGTCTAAGGTTATAAAAAGCATATGTGTCTTAATTGCTTTTTATGTCTTATCTTTGACTGCATTTAAAAGTTTTAGTCAGAGGATTGGATTAAAGAAAACATCTATCTAAGCAAAATCATGGTTCCAAATTTGATCTTGTCTACATGGCAGAAAAAAATAATCAAAACCAAGCAAACAGAACAAAGGATAACATGCTCACAAAACAGAAATCCTGTATCATTTCCCTAAACAGAATCTTAATATAACTGTATTTTAGAACTGAAGTAAAAATGTTATCCTTCACTTCTGTTCTTGCAACAAGGATGCACAAGACATGGGGACAAAGAGCAAATCCGCTCCAGTTGTCTAATTGGACAGAGTTGTTGCTGAATGCCAGCCTGACCTAAATGGAACTGAAGGATTTTCACCAACCTATCATCCTTTTATATTTTCTAAGGTTAATCTTCTTTCCTTTGTGTTTCTCTCACTAGGCTGCAGCTGAGAGAACAAGAGGTACAGCTGAACTTGGAGCATCTATTCATGTCTGGCTGATAAAGAGGTGGTTTGCTTGAGGCTCAGGCTAAATGACCTATTCATAATAAATGTTTTTCAATTAATTTAATCTTTTCTCTTGAACATCAGATTGTCATGAAGAGATCAGTTTTTAAAAATACATTCCTCGTGTAATATCATTTGATGAATGCTTCAAGAGAAAATAAAGCAACCACCTTTGTATTGCTTGAAAACTGTAACTTCAAGGCTCTTTGCCACTTGTATGGTATCACTGTTGCAAGTACAAATAAGCAGATGGGTTTGTCAGAACCACTCTGAAGTTGTCCCGTAGAGCAGACAGAGCAGCAAATACCATCTACTTGGGAAGTAAGCTCTTGAGTTTCAGTCACTACAGACAAGTTGGTTCAAATTTTCTCTACAACTCCAAACTAGTGACGGATGATGCACCTGGCCTGTTGTATTTTACATGTAAATCATAGCATGCAATACAACTAGAGCAAAAGTTAGAGCAGGACTGAAGTTTGCATCTTCCTTTTCTTGGGATAGCCACCCTTCTCCCTTTTCCCAATGAACTGCTGAAGTGGAGATGTTAAAAATCTGTGTTGGAGGGATAAAATACTCTAGGTCACATCTCAGCCTGCCAGTAGAATCAGAGCTAATGCAGAGAGGCAGATTATCAAGCGAAAAGAGATCTGAAGCTCTTCAACCCTCATCCAAAAGAGTTGTGTGATACATGAAAATAAAAATTTGATGGAAGGGGTTGCAGCATTCACGATATATTCAGACAATCGTTTAGCAGCAGGCTTGATTTATGTACAATAGACTGCTTTACACCAGTTAAACAGATGTAATAAACAATACTCAAATAGCAACAAGACAGCAAAAAGCCTGAAAACACAATGCAGCAAGTCTTGGCTTACTGTGCTGGTCCGTGGATCTCCCCCATTATCCGCTCAGTTCTGCAGATGAGAGGTTTTGCTGCTTCATCCCAGTCGCTCCTTCTCAGATGAGAAGCCTGAGCTCTGTGACATATGGCTGCTCCAATTGCAGTGGGTCTCTGGGCTTGTTTCCAATGTGTTATAACTCCAATTTACCAGAATGGCACTTATAGATGTCCAGTTAAAATGTCCCATTTTGTCAGGGAAAATGCTTTCCCAGTGGTACCGTTTGCCACTGAATAGAATTCAAGAACCATTTTGTCTGTTATGACTTTTATTTTCATAAAGAATGCAGACATGAGGTACTTAATGCGATGTCCTAATTAATGCAAATATGCCAAAAACCTTTATTTTCCAGAGAAAATTATATTACACTGTTACATTTCCACATTTCGTCGCTCCATATTTTATATATTGTAACCATGGTTACTGTGTCATTAAAGTCTATTCAAAGAGAGTTGGGCATAGCACAGAGCTATCACAGAGAATGATTGCTTTTGTAAATTTAAAAGAAGCTCTGCAGCTAATTAGTGTGAGTTTGTGTAAATTGGACCAATGGAGAGCATGAAATTTGGAACAAATTATTGTAGAGTCTGAAGCAAATGGAGAACATTCTTATTTGATTTAGAAACTTGCCTTCTGTATCACAAGCCTCCTAAACTCTTAGTTGTGTAAGGCTGCAGCCACACACTGGCACACTGCTGACAGCAGGAATGGAGATGGCCCTGGCTGAGAAGAGAGGTGAATGGTCTTGAATGGGAAGTATGGGAAGTATTGGTGATGGGCAGAACACTGGGGAAAGGACAGAGCACATCTGGGCTGTTCTGATTTTGCATCATTTGGAAATTGTACACGCAAATTCAGCTTGAAAAATTCCCAGGGAGCTGTCTTTTATATACCAATGAAATGCCTCTTTCCTCCCTGTGGTGCACTATATGTTTGCAGTGGAGAGGGGGGGTCTCTCTTCCTTCTTTACTGCGCCACACTGTAGTAGCAGATGCAAAGTAGGATCTTGTAATCACAAATTTCCTTAATCTTTTTTCAAATACTTTTATTCTCACCAGAAAACAACATATCCATGGCCATGTAGATGCCTAGATGCCTTTATATTTCATGGGAAGCTCAATATAACTGTTGAATACCTTTGTAATTTGGATGCTACGAGGCACTTTTCCAGCATGCCCCTCAACTTTTCAATAACTGTATGATCTGTGTCATCCTTATATGTTCATATGAATATTCCCTTCATCCCTGTACCTCTATGCTGAGTGAATACAGATGTGCTTTGTTCCACCAGCCTTTCCCATGACACTGCCAGCAGCAGGCTTGAGTGACTGCACAGAACTGGGGTGATAGCTTCCAGCAGTGAAGCTGTTAATGACCTGACTACCAACAGAGTGGCAATTTTGAGGTTCAGGCTTTCTGCCAACCTTTTCTCCACTATGTTTCCCTGCTTTTTTTCTGCATCTGTTCACTTATCAAATTTACCTGCAGGATATTTGAACCCTTACCTAGGATAATACCCTGTCAGAAGGTAGGTAATGGCACGGTGCAGCATAACATTGCTATGTAGCAATGCTGTGATGAAATATATAGGCAGCATGTCAGGAACGTTGTATTTATCTTTCTGTGGTATTTTTGCATCATTTTGGGAAAGGTCAAGTATGCTTGTGATGTGATGTTATCAGAGTACATTTCAACAACTCTTTTGCACTCAGAGAGTTAATACTGGGAGACAAGCACTTTAACTCAACACCAGCAGCAGCAGGTGAGCCTGCACCTCCTTATTTGCTCTAGTTCAGCAAAACCAGCCTCCAGCCTTGTTTAGGAAGTGTGGCCATCACCAATACATTTAGGCTGAGCTCTGTTTCCCTCTCTTATATTGCTCCCTGGCAGAGTATTAACTACTCACTGGTAATGCAGTGTGGAAACACACTCCATCTCAGTTAAAAGCCTTAGAAGCATACATGAGGTACACATTTGTGTGGGGAAAAAAAGAAAAACTGCCCTCCTGGCAAACGCACTAAGCACATAATCCTCCACGTGATGGTTGCTTGCAGCAAGCACAACACAACAAAACTCTGGAGCACTCCACTTGCTACCTCAGTCTGCCACTTTTGTTTATGAATCCACATCACATTTCCCATTAAATCAGTAAACGCTCATTTCACAGAAGCCCTTGCTTTTTTTTTTTTTTTTGACATTTCCAAATAAAGCATAACCAGAGGGTTCCTGTTATGCAACATAAATATTTTATTATCTTCCACATTACTAACTTGCGGAAAAAAAAATCTAGACACACTTTTTGGCCTCTTTCATTAGGTAGTCTTGAAAAATATGATGCTATATTGCACTAGGTGTCCTTCTGCATAACCATGGAATATTGCATTAAGTATACCTAATCCTTTGCCATGTTGGTGCTTGAAAAGGCAGGAAAAATGGAAGTCTACATCTTATAACAACTTCCATCACTTTTTATCTAAAAATGTATTTTTTTTGCATCACAGGCACAATTTTTGATATATCAACAATCCAAAATTGCAATTTTTGCTAGATTCATCATTCCATATCACAGAGCTGTAAAAATTAAATTACAAATCCTGCGGGTCTTGAAATCCTGTGGGTCTTGGTCTACCCAGGCTAAGTGCTGTGCCACAGAGAGCTCTGCTGGGGTTTGCCAGCTTGCTGCACAGATGCAGCTGCTTGTGTGGGACTCTCAGTGTTTGAGTGTACGCAATGAGCTACACTGCCACCGTGGACTAACTGAGTGAGCATCTCCAAGCTTTTATTAAATTGATGGCTCTCAATTCCAGATTCACCACATAATTTGTGTAAGAGCATGCTTGCGCTCAAGGCAAGGACATAGATTAATCTAGGATTGCTGAGGGGAAGAGGAGGGGAGGAACCCCAGCACAATAACTTAGCATGGATCCAAGCTCTTGATCAGAGTTAAGACAGATTTGGGGCTGATGAGGGCATGCACATCACAGCCCAGCTTGCCAACAACCATCATCTTCTCTGTTTTTCTTTCCCACTGTGTAGAAGATGGGGGAAGCAGCTGCCAAACATCTTGTTCTTAACCTCAGACTAGAGAAATGACCTGTGCATTAAGTAGGCAAACTGCCATCTTTGCAAATATACCAGACTTCATCAAAACAACCAAAGATAACAAGCAGGACACTCTTACCTTTGCCTGCAAAGGGCGTATTTTTCAGGAATAAGGAACAGATAAGGCTACTGGGTAGTCAGCCTCTCCCAGAATCATCTTTCTCAAATCTTCTCCACGTGTACTTTGAGCAACTGCTTTATTTTTATAGGATATTAATTGTGCATTAGTCCTCTTCTGAGTGTCTGGGTCTCTAACTGTGCATTGAGTAAAGTGCTCACACAACAGGTCAGACATGTTCATCGAGGGCAAACGCACATACAGAAATCCCCTGTGCATCCACAGCATCAGCATTCAGCACACAGCCTGCCAGGTCAACCTTCTCCAAAGGACACAGGATATTTGGCACATGTCCTGTTTGGTCATATGCAAAAGGCTCAGGAGGTCTCAAATATCAGTGACTAGTCTGAGGAAAACCTAACTAGCTTATGCAGCAGTCCCACCTGGGACTTGCTGCAGAAAGAGCCAAAGGGGAGGGGGTTATCACTGCAGAGTCAACAACATCAAGGAAAAGGTACCCAGTAATATACAAAAACACATCTCTTATTAAAACACTTCATGTACATAACAGGGAATCACCCAACACAGTCCTTGTTTTTCAAGCACCACTTGAGGTTATGTCAGCCTGGCATAGTGAAGCTCTCAATTTGGTACATATCAGGACTATTTAAAGTTTGTGATAACATTCACAGTTGACTTAATTTTTAATTGAATTACGTGCCAGAGATACCAGTAATATTTTGGTGTTCTTGCCAAAGAAAAGATTTTAATATTTACAGACAGACTTTGAACATGCCAGCTGGCTGATGCTAGGAGTTTGAATTCTCTTCAAAACAAAATTATTAGCCATTTATGTAAGTCTCATTGACAGTTTACTTTAGCTTTTATTTCCAAGACATCAACATTAGCATCTATGATTTATTTTGCAGTTTCCTCTGTGGAAAAGGAAAGCCCTCACCTTTGTATTCATATTAACATTTATATAATTCAGCCAGTAATCACTTGGATCCAAGAGCTGCATGACACACTTTAAACAAAATGCAGTTGAACTCCCAGGCACAAAGCCAGTAGATTGGGCCATCCAGGAAATCCACACCATAGGTCACCAACCGCAAGCCAATACTCCAAAAAGTTTTGGTCCACGGGTTAGGCAACACAAAGTCCCATGAAACATTTTAATTGGGAAATTTTATCTGTTGATATTAGATCCCTGTTTCTTTTCACAGAAGGATTAAATGTCATGACATAGCTTCTTTTTTGCCATCTTTTAGCCCCAAATCTTGTTCCTATTTTAGGCTTTCCACAAAACAAAGCATTTAGCCCTGACTTCTGGGCCTGGGCTTCCTCACCTGTGCTGTGTCACAATGTGCTTTTTTTCCTCCTACTCCTCACTTCAGACAATTCTCCTGCACAATCACCAACATACACATTGTTCATATTGTGAGTCAGCCTTGGTTTTGAATGGTGGCATAAGCTTGTGTGGATCCTGCTAATACTTGTCAAAAGAACCTGTGTTGCTGGCTAGGGCCTGGCGGCCGGAAGATATCACGATGTATGGAAAGCTAGGACCCCTCTCCTGATAGCCTGATAGCCAGCAGCGCTTAGTTATGATGCAAGCAGACAGAAGTGACGTTGTAAACCCGGGTTATAAAGTGCCG
>JANHFX010000543.1:0-15186 GCA_027560015.1 Chloroceryle amazona | reverse complement strand
CCCACCACGCTGGTGTCAGGTGCTGATGGACTGCACGGTTATTGGGCGGTAGCCGTGCGCTTTCGGAACCAGGTTGCCACGCCTGAAAACAGGAAACAAACCTGTCCATCATTTAAGAAAGCTCTAAGAAAGGAAGCTGCCATTTTGCTTTGCTTGCAGTGCTGTCACATTCAACACAATTGTTACAAATTAGAATTAAATAATTATTTGACTTATTTGTTTGCAACCTACCATATATGTTGCTGCTTTAATAAGGGAGTCTTGTGCAGGGAGGAGGAAAGTTGTTGTTCATTGTGCTTGGCAGCTGCCCAGATGTGAAGCCCATCCTCCATGATGGGGAGATCATGCCTCCCTGGGGAATGATGGATATGGTCCAGTGGGAGAAGCCTTCATGATCTTTTGGTGGATTTCCTTCTCTGGATCATCATGGTGTTCTAGAT
Source organism: Chloroceryle amazona (assembly GCA_027560015.1). Lineage (NCBI taxonomy): Eukaryota > Metazoa > Chordata > Aves > Coraciiformes > Cerylidae > Chloroceryle > Chloroceryle amazona. The sequence goes on along the minus strand of JANHFX010000543.1, from coordinate 14,746 downwards.
GACTCTGTAGTCCTGCAGCAGGACTATGTATTTTGCACAACAAGCGTAGTTCCATGAGGTCAAGCCAACCCCACAAGTCAATCATGCCCTCCCCATCAGGATCCTGCTCATGCTGCCAGCTGAGCTGGGGTGTCCACACTGCCATTAGCAACCTCTCAGCTGCATCTGGGCATAAGGAGGCTTTAAATTCCTTTTCAGCGGGTAGTAAAGGATTGTGTCAGAGTTGTTGGTTGAGCTCGCACTTAGGATGACAGCGCTGCTTTCAGTGGAGCACAAACTGACTTTACTACCAAGAACAGCACAGTGATGTAAGTAGGTTGCATCGTTCTTGGGGTGTGTGAGGAGGCTAATACTGGTTAGAGTAGACCAGAAGCAACACTAAGCCACATCTCACAGCCTACGCTTATCCCTTTCCATGGTACAACACAGCTAGGATACATTTGTCAAACAATCTGCTCCAGAGCAGCCACTGCTCCTTGAGCTCCTGCAAAGGTGGTTCTTAGCTGACAGACCTTCAGACCCTAGGATCTGGAGAAACCTCTCAATCACCACAGTGGAGAGATACTCATGTCTTTAGAGATGGGAGGAGTGTTGGTTGACAAAGTAATACAGAGAGAAAGGACCAGTCTATACCAGGCTGTGTCCACAGACAATGGTAGAACAAGTCTTAGGAGAGCCATGTGCCTCACATCTCAGAGCCTACAGCCTACCCAATCCCACTGATGTCATTGTGTTGGGTCATAGGCTGGGCTTGATGATCTTGGAGGTCTATTCCAGCCTCAGAAATTCTATGATTCTGATGATCACTTCTAATAGGCACAAGACAGTCTCAGCCCAATGAAAGCACATTGGACAAAATGTCCTTTGGGGCAAAAAGTCCTTTGGGCTCCTGGACGCATGCAGACAATTCTGAGTTACAACTCCTTTCTGAACAGCCACACCACAGCAGAGTCCTAGCTAACTCTTTCCTTCTGCATCTTTCCCAAGAACAGGAGGCTGAAGATCCCTTGCATTCCCACATGAAAGAGATCTCCAAGAGCTGCTGTAATTCTGATGACAGCTTTTAGGACCTTTCTTTACAAAGGGTACTCGTTACTCCACGTGTCTTGCTGAAAGTTCATGGCCCTGTGTACCTTAGTAGCACTACTGAAAGACTGGATCTCTTCAAACACAAGGGCATGTATTTAGGGCATTAATTCATATTTCTTCATTCTGGTTTGCACTGGCAACTCCTAAAAAGAAATGCTGATTGAACCCTGACTTCGTAACCGAAAGAAATAGTCATGTTCCTTTAGCATCAAAAAATCCTTTGAATGTGTGTCTAGAATGACTTGTAAAGACTCTAAACAGAATTTCTTCACCACATAGCAACTACTATTGCTGCTGCCTTGCAGAAATATCTGGAAGATATATTAAAGGAAGAAAAGAAAAGGTGGAGGAGGAAGCTGTATGTGAAAACATTCTTTCCCTGATCCATATCTCAATGTTCCCAATCAACAACCTCTCAAGTCTGCACTTGAACTGTGCATCAAAAGAAAGAGCCAATGTGTATTCTCTTGTCAAGCTCATTCCAAACTGATGCATAACAGCCACGTACTAGCCAAGGTCATTTCAAAGGTGTTTACTTTGTCTGCAAACTAAATTCGCCTCTCTTCACTTACAGATAAAGTCAGTAATATTTGTAAACCAAACAGCAAAAGGCAAAGGTCTGACTTGAAGCTGATGCTCATGTTGGAGCTGGGAGCCTGAAACAGCTGCATAACAGAAATATTTCCCTGGAGATGCTGACCATTACTATATGATGAAGGCCAAGTTCAGAGGCGAAGCCTTGGGCCAAGCTAGACATACTTCCCATGGCAATATTCAAGCCTCTTCAAGGGCTGCCCTGACTGCCTATGGGTGTTATTCAGTGCATGGCCTGATGCTTTCACCTCTCTCTTCTGGACTTGCTTCATGTTGCTGCCTATAAGCAGGCCCATCAATGGTCCCTTCCTAGAAAAGAGTCCTGACACATCCTGTTGCCAAGACAGCAGATCTGAAGCAGCCTGAAATCAGTCTTGAATGAAATCTTTCTTAAGCTGGATCTGAGAATGCTTTCAGCTTTTGCAGCCCCTGAAAGAAGCCAGCTCCAGGTCCAGCAGACCCCAGATAGAGCACCTTAGTTTCTTATGAGGGTGTCTACGTTTAGCCTGTACCCAGGGCTAAATTGTAGCAGTTGCTCCATCACACATTGACCCATTCCCAGACAGAAAGGGGGCTCAGGAAAAGAGAGGAGACTTACATACTGAAATGAAAGCAGGTTTAATGAAATAGCAAAACCTATGGCAATATGAAATAAACAAAGTTATACTCAGCTCAGCAAATATACAGTGGTCACAATAGACAGGAAGTCAGTCCTCAGGATCAGGAGAAACCCAAGCAGGAGAACCTCCACCCTCAGCAAACTTCCCCCTTTGTACCGAGCACAACATTTATGGGCTGGGCTGGAGCTGTGAGCCAGCTTGGGTCAGCTGCCCTGGCTGACTCCAAACTGCTAATGAACTGCAGACCATGGTAAGCCTGTGATTCTGTCCAGTGAAACCAGTAGAGAAGTGCAGACTTGTTCCATGCTTCTGGCACACTGTCTTCAAAAGGTGTCTCACAATCCATAGTGGCAATTAGGTGGTCAAAGAATATGTCCTTAAAGGCTGGAAGGATACAGGGGTATGAAAATGAGAGTGTGCAGGGACAGGCATAGGCAGCTGACTGGACAAGAGACCAACTTCTGGCAGCACCAGTGCATACAGTGCAACTCATCAGGGGCACACAGAACACTGCTCTTTTACCTGAACCTGTCTTGGACACGGGTATTTGCTTTATTATTTTTTGTCCTTGTATGTCACATAATATGAATTTTACTTTGTGCAATCCTGTTGAAATTTTAGCGTGCACTTACAGTGCTGCCAGGGCAGTGTGCATGACTTCTTTAGCAGGCAAATATTTTTCCAAGTTGCTTGAACTTTCATCTAGTGTTTCTGTGATGATGGTGATAATGAACTAAGATGAGCAGCACACCCTATGTAAATAAGGACAGTCATCTTCAAATCATCGCAGATGTCCCACATTATGACATTTTTATGTTTTGCAACATGAAAACAAAAGAGCATCTAACTTACCTTAATGCTGCTAATGGGAGACAAAATGAGTTCTTTGTAGCTAACTACCAAGCTCTTGACATTTCTGACCAAATCCAGTACAGAACTTCATTTCCACTATGGTACTGCAGCTGCTAGCATTTGCCTGTATCTAATCAAGCAAGAACTTAACCTTGAATACCAAAGACAACATCTATAAGCTAAAAGCCAGAACTAACTTGATTCCCTGAAGGTCACAGAATTTAAATAGAATGGAGCAAACCCATCTGAAAGTAAAGCATTCTGCATTATTCCAGGTGTATAGCCATATGTCTTTGATACAGGATTTTCAAACTGCTTATTAACCCTTTCCTGCAAAGTGTTTTAAACAGTAAAATCTTTGAGTCAAATCTGTGTTTATTCAGGGTTTATTCAAGCCAGACCAATACCCTGGGGTGAGGATGTCATTGGACCTGTGCATCAGGGAAGAAGAGAAACAAGAGTCTTTCCCTCCTCCCTTGCATGAGCACAGAGGTTAATGTAATCAAATTCCTTGTGCTCCAGTTAATAGTGAAGAAGAGGCAGAAAAAAAGTGAGCTCTGCTGCATGAGGAGGTGAGAGCAGACTCCCCTTGACTGAAGGGAGTGTGGAGGCCCTGCTCATTGTGTAGATGGAGTGTTGTGCTCACTGGGTTTGCTCTGGAGAGCTCACTTATCCTCTTTCCCACTCTGCCCACAACGGTACTTTCAGCCATGGTCCTCAATCCCATGTACAGCAATGGGAATTCTCTCTGAGAGAAGGCTGCCATCTCAGGTCTTCCAAGATTCACGGGATAAGATTCAAAGGATATATTTAGTCACACTGTCATTTCTTTTTCCAGAACCTCATTTACAGACCAAATATTTACTGTTCCTTTTCATAAAAATTTGAGGACATTTGAGATCCTGCACTCTGGCTTGCAAGGACTTACTATGTTACCAGCATATATCCCTTTAATTACAGAGCATTTAACATGCAGCCACTGATAGCACATTACAGGGTCCAGGTTGAGCTCTAGACAATGACATCTGCATCTAAATTTAGGTGTCTGAGTTCCCATTTCAGTCAGTGGAGCTCTGGGGCTCAGTCTGGATGTCTGAACATTAGGGTCTAGGGGTGTTCAGTGGAGCATCTGAGACATCTGCATGGAGCTGGTGGATGTGACCCAAAACCTGTGCACCCTGGAGGAGCAGCTGGGTTTTCTCTGAGCTTCAGAAATGTCACGGCAGTGAGCTGCAATGAGCTTCCCTCTGCCTTTCTCACAGGCAGTAGAGATCAAAGCACAGTCATTGTTAGACAGCTGCTTCAATCTTCCACCTCTGCAGTGCTGAATGGAAAAGGGGAATTTCTATGTTAACCCACTTAGCAATCAATTTAACACACTGAAATATAATGTTTTGTGGTCCATTGAATTTCCTCCTTGGAGCCGTAACTGCTGGCCTTGCTTTTACTCTCATGCAGATCGCCTCATCTTTCACTGAAGCTTCCTGTGCTACTTGTTGCAATTTCATCTCCCAGGCAGCTCCACAGTGAGCCTTCTGCTAAAAATGTAATCCTGGGGATTTATTTTAATGCTGTTATCATAGGGGAAATACGAAACCAGAGTCCAACTTAATTAGAAGTGTGATAGGATCCTGGGCACTGATGAGAAGTTCTATCTATCTATGTGTGAAGTCAACGGATCAACAGTTACAAATGAAACCAGGTCTCACAGACTGATTTGATGCCTTCCATGCAGCATGCTTTTCTGTTTGTAGTCTTCATGACTACCCCCTCTACTTTGGAGCATAACTCTGCACAGAGATGATGGAAATATTTCACTGGCATTTTCCATTTTGAAATTGGTTTAATTTTTCCTGCCTGTTTTAGTCAATTCATAGAATCACACAATCATAGGATAGTTTGGGTTGGAAGGGACATTAAAGTTTCATTTATTTCTAACCCCTCTGCCATGGGCAAGGATACCTTCCACTAGATCAGGTTGCTCAAAGCCCCATCCAGCCTGGACTTGAACACTTCCAGGAATGGGGTATCCATAATTTCTCTGGGAAACCTGTTCCAGTGACTCACCAGTCTCACAGTGAAGAACATCTTCCTTACATCTAATCTAAATCTACTCTCTTTCAGTGTAAAGCCATTACCCATTCATTGTGCTATCACTACATACCCTTGTAAAAAGTCCCTCTTCACCTTTCTTGCAGGGCCCCTTTAGGTACTGGAAGACCTCTATAAGGTGTCCCTGAAGTTTTCTCCAGGCTGAACAACCCCAAGTATCTCAATCTCTTTTCAGAGGTGGTCCAGCCCCTTGATCATCTTCATGGCCCTCCTCTGGAATCACTCCAACAGGTCCATATCTTTCTTATGTTGGGGGCCCCAGAGCTGGACACAGTACCCCAGTGGTGTAGTGCTGGACTGGAATAGAGAATCACCTCCCTTGACCTACTGGTCATGCTTCTTTTGACGCAGCCCAATGTACAATTAGTCTTCTGGCCTGCAAATGCACACTGACAGGTAATGCTGATCTTCTCATCAGCCAATTCTTTTGGTTTTCAGAAATAGATGCCTTTAATAAAAACATGAGTTTATTTATTTAGACTGTTTTTATCTCCTCCCTGTGCCAGTCTTTGTTAGAGTCTACCTCTGCACAATCCTTTCTGAATGTAAAATTCCACATATAATTGCTTAAATTTCTATTCCCATAGAAACAAACCATGGTCTATGACAATCTGAAGCAGAATTTTGTCTTTTCTGATGACCTCAAATTTCTTAGGGGATACAGTAGAAGAACAGTTTGTCTTTGTGTCAGTTAACACTTCAGAGACATGAATACTCTGTCTCTCTATCTGTGCTAGCCCCCTTGTACAGGCAATATCCCCTGAACTGTTTGTCCCATCACCTGAAAAAGGTTACCCACCTAGTTTGGCCCTTTTCAGAATAAAATTATGATCTTTCAGACAAAATGTGCTGTACAAGAATTGCAGGTAATTTCCCAGTCAAGGCTGAGACACTCTTTTTCACTTCAAGTCACTGCAGTTTTCATGGGCATTTCTCTGGGTGATATCCTCTGAAGAAGTACTCCGGGAATTGGGTGTGTGCTGGTGCATTGCTGGGGTGGTCATTCCCTTAGGGAGTTTGCTCCTGGCAGAGGGGGGAAGCATCAGGAAACCCAGAAGTGAACACTTACAGCATAACCTGCCAAGGGGAGAATTCTTATTATATATTAGGAATTGTCTGTGCCTGCAGCAGAGAGGTTGTGTATTACCTGTATTTTTTTTCCACCTCATTTGATTTAGTATTATCCTTACAATATATAATCTTTCTTTTAATGCTGCTAAACTCTTGACCCCAATATTTTGTAAAAATGAGTTTCATAGCTTAATTATACTTTGTGAAAGACAAGACATTCATTTTTACTTTTTTTTTCTTTTAGTTAAAAATTTTCCTTTCTCTCCTGAGTGTACATGAACATTAGAAAATACTCTCTCGGGCAACCGCTCCTCAAAATTTATGCCAACACTCGTTACTTGCTATCCTCCAAATTTCACCTGTCTTCATTAGAAAGGTTTCAGACACTGCAGTACTGCAGCAGCAACAATGTACCACCTCCCCATGTAGATTCACTTCACATCTGCTAAGATTTTTGAAATTATATCTTCAGCCAGCCTTGACTGAAGTGTTAATTGCTCAGCCCCTTGCTTCCTCAAATCTCGTTAAAATTATTCTTCCTCTAACCCTCCCACAACTGTTGTAACATTTATTCAGATTTTTAAAAAGAGATTAGAGCAAATAAAGGAGGTTAAATTAAAACCAAATCATAAAATTGGCAAATTGGGCTGTCAGTGGCACTTTCTATCCCTTACCATCTGAGATCCACGTGGTCTGTGGCATAAATAAATTTCTGAGTGACAGATTGTTATTTCAGTACTGAAAAATCCTCTCCAAATTTGGGAGAGAAAATGCACTGGTAATTCTTATTAAAATCAGCCTACGAAACATCAATGCTAGAGGCCTTTTTTAATTGCATTTTTAGAATAGCCATCTGGACTTCCTCTGGAGATATGAGCTTGAGCATAGTCTCTATTTTTTATAGTCACTTTGCAGAAGCGCACCCTGTCCAGAAAATCCAAGACCTCAGGTGCAGCCAAGCTAATGAATTACATGCAGTGATGTGCTTTGAGGAGTCTCTTAGGAACCCCTTGTTAAAATTCTACCACCAGGCTAGAGGTGGAAGTGATAATATCCTTCCTCTACTGAGGTCTACTGAATTCCTCCTAGATCCGACTTGCCAGAGTTGACTTACCACTCACAATCCTGAAAGCCATATGAAGGAGAAATTGTTTTCCTCTGTAATTACTTGTTCTTCTTAGACTGAACCGGAGCTGAATACGTGCAAATATCATTTATTTGTTTTGTGATAAGTCTGTTATTGACTGGTATTGGCAGCACAGTGCTTGCACAGCAGACGTGTGCAGAAGTCGTTTAGTGATATTAATCATGTTAGCATCTGAAGCAGTCTCCTGTCCCAGTGATTTCATATTTGGAATAGGAAGAGAATAAGTATTTTGGCCATGGATAATTATCTAGAAAGTGGCCTCTACTGTCAATATGAGACTGATCCCAAGGACCATTCACACCAAGGAAAAAATTCCTCTTGGTTCTAGAAGGCCTATACCAGGTGCCTGCAGGCACTCTGAAAGATGCATTCTGTGGGGCAATGCACTCCATGGCATCCTCATCTCAGCAGCCGTGTGTGCATTTTAAAACATTACAATTGCAAAGCAATTGGAATTGGGTTAGCTTCAGTGCACAGATTTTATCTAATTTAAAGTTTGCTCATTTGCTGCTGTCTGAAAGTCCATGTGCTGACAGTAGTTGCAGATATAAGATATTATTTTGACTTTGTGTGATCCCAGAAAGATCTTCAGAATCCTCTAATGTCTACCTAAAATGGGGAGTCTTAATCTGATTAAACAGGTGTGCATCCCGAAAACCAAGTTTCACCACAGTAGGAAATGTCTTGTCATTTTGAAAGTTGGAAGGCTAAACCTGTATTATCTTTTTATTTTAGGTTTTCATGACATGGTATCAAAGTTAGTTTGAAACCACTGTTTCTGTTCTCTAGTCTTTCCCTTTCTGCTGTTGCCAGCTCTCTCAAGAGTCTTCTGTCCTGCAAATTCTGACAGGCTAAATCCCAGCTTCAGTTACCCAGGGATTAGTATCGCTATCTAAACTGCATCCATTGTGTCCCGATGACCTGGAAGAAGGCATGTACATGCAGGGGATAAAGCTCTCCAATGGTACAAAGCTGACTGCAGGACTGTCAATGCAAATGAGAAAATAACTATGCCCAGAAGGCACTGAATAGACTACCAGCCATGGGGGAAGAGCAGAAGCACAAGCAGGAAATTGAGCAAGAGAAAAAATGATAGGTTAAAACCTGGGGTAAGTAAACAGAGTGGAAAGATCAGGAGATGTAGATGCAGACTGGCAAGAAAAGCCCCATTTGGAGGAAGGAATTCAGAAACCCAAGGGAATTGCTTGGGCACTGGACACTTGGGCTGGGAAGAGCCCAGTAGCCCAGAATAGGATTGACAGCACTGGACAGAGCAGGAAGGAGGTGGAGAGACCACAAACTAGCCAACAGGAACAACAGCAAGAACACCGTGTCCGACACGCTTCCTCTGTGGAACTGAACACCTCCCTTCTGCCCTGGGACAGAGTGCTGGCAACTGTGGCCAGAACTGCTGCCTGCACGTCGGCAGATGTGGGTCCCAGGCATGGATACTGGAACACGCTGTTGGTTAACAAAACAATCTTTTCCAAGCCAGCCTGAAACCCAATATTTCATTTTAATTTTTGCTCAGTAGAAAAACAATTCTATTTTTTAAGGAAGTTGGTGTTTTCACCATAAAATGCTTCTGTTTTGCCAAGATAATATTTGTTACTAGATCATTCCAAATGGAAGTTCCCACCCTTCTGGGGCCCAAGTTGTTATGACAAACTTCTATCTGCCAGGTTATAGAATTGTTAGGTCACAACTACAAATAAGAATCAAGTCCTCTAACCCAGTTCTTTCCTACAGTGTTTGACAACGCACACAATTTTCAAGTGGAAGGTAAGAGTGAGTCCTAAGTCAGCTCTCAGTTGTATACTGGATTCCTAGTTCTGAATATCTAGGTTAACCTAAATTAGGATGGACAACAAAGTACGACATATATTACTATAACCTGTCTGGCTTTTCATTCCCTGAATGTCCAGGTGTGTTATCTGTTGAGACACACTCTGGTTTTCCCAGTGGGCTGAGAAGGTCCATATTACTATATTACCAGGTTCTTTATTATGGTAAATCCATCTTGAAGAGCGGGCATCCAAACTGTGGTCAGCAAGTTTTGCATGCTTGACTGGAGAAAATTAATGGCTGAGGCCAAAGCAAGTGAAAGCCTGGATTCAGTGAGCAGTGAAAGGTACGCATGAGGAGCAGACTCGTGGATGTGATAACCCAAATTTCATAACACTAAAGAACATTTGCATGAGTCTTTACAGTAAATGTTGCAAATAACCTGCAAGTCAGCTGTTTTTCAGGTCTATAGGTGAATATAGTGCTGCACAGCTTTTGGGGGACTCTTGTGCACATTGTCCACCACATTTCCTGGGCCTCAGTTGCTGCTGGTTTTAGTCAGTGCCCTCCATGCTTGGCCGATACGCCACACTCTCTACATACTGATTTAAAGCTATGTCATACTAAATAAAGGACAAATCATTTCTTCAAGATCATATTTAATCAAACGAAAGAAATTAACTATAGGTTGGCTATTTTGGATAGGGTTTTTTACTTCACTATGAACATTAAATAGAATTCTATTTTTAAAGAATTTCCTCCAAACTGCTGCATTCATTATTGATTTTCTTTCTACAGTTGTTTAAACATCAATATTTTTCTAACCAACCACTTCATGAAAATGCAGTTTACCAGAAGTTATTTTTATGTTATTATTCTTAAGGAATTTATTTTATATCTCAATTGCATGGAAGGGTAAAGAGTTCAGGAAGGAAAAAAAAATAGGAAAATATCTGTGTTCTTGAATGAATAACCTTTAAGATTTGAATTAGTGAAGATGTTTATTACCTTTCTCTTTCATTTTCTCTTCTCTATTGATATGAACAACACAGACTCAGATGTACTTCAGGATGTTTTGAAGTGAAGAACAAATAAGGAGTGTTTGCTCAAGAGAAGACAACGTCCAAAATTCATTCTACAACAGCCAAATGTTAACAAAGGTACTTCTAAAATGGTTGGTTCCTGCCCTTCCCCTGGCTTCTGAACAACCTTTTGCATAAATGTTTTGCTGTGAATTCTTTGGTACAGAAAAGACATTATTCCTGAAGAACTTGTTCTGCTGTACTCTTCAGTTACATATTGACATTTAGACTCACAAGTCCTAATTAGCACCACTGATTTTCCTCTGGCAGTTAATATAAATCATAGCAGCAAAAAGAACTGCTGCTGCTTCTCAGTGTTGCAGTCACTCTATCACAGAGCTATCTTAGTAAACGGATTAATTATGGACAACCTGTCAGGTTGCTTAATGCTTCCAAGTAGTCAAAAACACAGAATGTTCCTGGACCACCCCCTTCACCCCGGTAGGGGTTATCACTCAAAGCTTCTCCAGCTTTGGCAGCTCCAGGCATGGTCAACAAAAGCTTGTGGTCGGCTTTATCAAAACTTATTGAAAGATGCAATGCCTCCAATTTAGAATAAACTCTTTGAGTCAATGTATGTGCTATGTGCATGTAGGGACTCTTGTGAGTTGGGATAAAGACAATTAGAAAGATTCAAACACTACCATTTATAGCTGTTCACAATAAGCTTGGTAGACTGCCCCAACACACACAAAAGGGAAGAAAGGGAAGAGACAAAGAAATGATTCATTGGGGAAAACTGCAACCAGGACATAAAGCAGAAATATCCTTGTCTTCACAGGACAACATTAAAAGGTCCTCAGCGATGAAGAAATATGAATTAGTTCATGGCGCCAATGCTGAGAAAAAAGAAGACTCCATTTCCTGGAGGTCAGTGGCAGTTTTGTTACTTTCCTAAGTAGAGTGGCATTTTCTCCTCAAAACTGACCTTACAGGCAGCTGCAGAGAGCCTTCTTGAGAGCAATGAAGTCAGGGTGCACTCAAAAGAAACAAGCAATGTATTACTACCCCTACCCTCACCTATGCCCATAGCCTTGGGCTGACTGTAGCAAAGCTGACAAAACTGTCAAGCAGCTGGACTAATGTAACTAGAAATTCTATTCATAACAAGAGATAATAGAACTGGTTCTCTCCAAGGAGAAAATCTAGCTTAATTCACCCTGCTTATCATGTGGATAATGTCTTCAGTAAAAGATTTTAGAATTACATGTTTCTTTTTACATCAGTTTGGAAAGTTTCCCACTTTTGTTTTCAGAGGGATGCAGATCCACTGAAGGTACGGATATGGATGATAGAAAGTAGACAAGAAACAGTCACTTTAACCACATTTCTGAAGTTGAAAAGGGGCAAACTGGGAACAAGTAGTTAGTTAGCACTGTACTTTGCCTACCGTAGCCCATTATGTATGGCTAAATACTTAGTTATTTCTAAACAAAAGAAAAAGAAAAGAATGGCAAGACTTTACATGGCAGCTTTAATTTCTGTTACTGGGAAGGAATGTCCTACCAAGGTGAGCACCAGAGTGTATCCTTTGCCCCAAGTTCTCAGTTTCACCTCTGCTGCCTTATTTGATTTGCAAGGGACTTGTAACACACTTTTATCTTGAAATATGGTGGAAGGATGCATATGGGGACTCTGATGAAGAGCAAGATCATTACAGATGGTGTGAAGCCACCATTCATATATTTTCCAGAAGAAGCTTGGACGGAATAATAATAAAAAGAGAGGATTGAAAGTGGAGGTTTGAGTACTTGTCTTCTGTATGGAGTAGAATCTGTAGGGTAAGGTCTCCGAAGTGAGTAGTTAAGTGGTTTTAAGACAGCAGTAAATCATTGTTAAGAGTCTTTAAAATCTCAGTGGGATATTTTAGCACGCATCTACTTTTTTTTTTTTATTGAGAAGATTTAACTAACTTAATCTGAAATCAACCTAGTTAAAAGAGTATAATTCCCGGAGCACGCACCATTATTCCAATAAAGAGAATCACCTCTGCTGGCATAAGGCAGTTTTATGCAGTTTTTTCCCTCTTGGAAAGAGTTAAACTTTGTCACAAATACTCAGTGTGTAAATAACTGGAGAACACTGTCTTGAAAAGCAAAATCAGTCACTGTGGATAGCACAGATTTGAAAAGGAAGATCTCTGGCTGCAACACAGAGATTGTCTCTTCCTAGATAACAGGAGTTGTTTGCCGACCTGACAAAAAAAGTGGCCAAAAAAGAGACAGATGTAAACAATTCACTTCTCTTGAAACGTGGTTTCTACTCAAATCTTCTTTTTTACCTCTTATCAAATACCTTTTCTCTCTATTTTTAATGACTCTTGTGCTATTTGGTTATTTCATATTGGCGGCTCCAGAGAAAATAAAGTCTTGGAGATGGACTAAGAGAAGAGCTTCTGGCACCCCACTAAGGACTCAGACATATAAGTGACTTCTCATGGAATTGTTTAAAAGTACACATGTAAAGTGATGTACACAACTTCTACCAAGGTCGAAATTGAAAGGCTTTATCTCATGTTTGCTATGGGCTAAGGGTGTGCACACAGCTAGTCATCAAAACTCATCATGCTGTAAATTTTTAGACCACTGCTGTGTCTCAGCCCTCAGCCTCTGATAATAATACCTGAAAAGTACACATATTGACTTCACGTATTACCACCACAAATCTCATAAAGTAGCTGTCATTGGGAATTACCATCAAATGGGGTCTTTCTTGTGGTAAAAAATAATGTTTATAGGGAAAAAAAGATAATTTCTTAAGCTGTGCCTTTTCAAATCAATTGGCATTTATTAAAATCAAGTGAAAGTAGTGTGTCAAGAAAAAGAAATGTAGGCAATGACTGTAGAAGAAAAACCAGCAAGAGTGACAGAAATCAGGAGAAGAGAGAAGTGTAAGCTCTCAGAGCGAGTCCGCATGAAAAGGGCCAGTATGGTCATTGATCTGTCTAGATAGATCAACACAGGACTCATGGGTCTTGGGGTTTGCTTTTGTTCACCAACTAGTTTCTACCAACTAGTAAAAAAGAAAAAAAAAAAAAAAGACAAAGAAGACAGAGCTGTAGATAAAGCCAGACAAATGCAAATTACAAGTCATGAATAAAAATTTAACTGAATCCTTGAAACAAATTGCCAAAGGAAATTATGGATTCTTCACCTCTTCAGCCTTCTTGAAAGGCCTTCTTTTTCTCAGTGAACTCAGTTTGAAGATAATGGTGAAATCCATCAGAAAATCAGCTGAGTCTTTTTCCTCTGAAACTTTGTACCTGTGTGGTGGAGAGAAGCTGAAAGTGTGAGCCAATGACAAGCATTTGCAGTAAAGCAGGTCAGACCAGGCCACTGGCACTGCGATGGTGGTATTATTTCTTCAGCAGTTTCCAACACAAACAAACAGCTGAGATTATCTCATGCTGCTCCATCCTTTACAACGATGCACTTTCACCTCGTCCAGCCACTTGGGTCCCAAATGCTGATTGCTTTAGAAAGGAATATTTAAGCCCCACAGAGGCTGCATGCTCTCTGTTAGCCAGGGTCCACGGATCGCTGAATTACTCTTTTGGGAAGATGAGCCCCCTCACTGCTTCTGGTGAGGAGTCTTAGGCTTATGAAATAACTCATCTTCCTACCAAAGATGACAAACCCAACAGAAAGCAAGGGATACTTTCTATGGTGATATACAAGCTGCAGTGTCCTCCACTGAAGTCTTGCTCAAGTCTGGTGCTTGAGATGCTGCAGGTTTGCAAACAAAGCTCTGAAATCACTTTGAAGCCACCTGCAAGAGCTAGCAAGAGCTGAGTAGCATAAACTGTGGCCATGCTGTGAGCTCAGCCTGAGGGCACTGGCAGAGGCACCAGGGTGGTTCTCTCAACAGTGAATTCGTGGCAAGGAAGGTTCATGATTCCCTTGACTCAACACCCCCTTGCCTCAGCACCTCGAGGGAATGGAGCTGGGACGGTGGGGATGACTGTGCCAGTGTCATGCTCTGAGCAAGTTCTCCACTGCCGTTACCTGTCCAGATGCCCCATTCCCTGCAGCCCACGGTGAACCAGGCAGCCAGCCTTGCCGGCTAGTGGGGGTAGATCCAGCTACCCACACGCCGGGAAGTGTGGGATGATGGCGCAAGATGACAGGCGCACATTCCAGGGCAACAGCAGGCGGCGGTGGGCACCTGTTGCAGGGTGATGGTGGGTGCTGGCAAGCGCACAGCGCGGGGCGGTGAGACGGCAGCCTTGGCACGGGGGGATCGTGGGCAATGACGAGCGCTCTTCACGGGGCGACGGCAGGCGGTGGGAGGTGCCACCTGTGGGGCGATGGCGGGCGGCGGTGGGGACCCGCGGCGGGGCGATGGTGGCGAGGGCGGGTGCTGGCCGCGCGGCGGGTGCTGGCCGCGGGGCGGGG